>VWZP01002534.1:80751-92339 GCA_013396995.1 Dicaeum eximium
CTCAGCCCTGGTGTCCCTGTGTGCAGGAGGGGCAGAGCAGGGCCCAGGGGCTGCTCAGGGATGACAGGGACCCTCAGCCCTGGTGTCCCTGTGTGCAGGAGGGGCAGAGCAGGGCCCAGGGGCTGCCCCAGGCCCAGCAGTGCCACCAGAGCCACGGGCAGGGCTGAGCCCGGCGATTCCCCTGCACAGGAGGCACAGCTTCTGCCCTGGGCAGGGACCAGAGAGAGATGGAGTCTCCCTCACTGGGGATATTCCAGAGCCCTCTGGACACAATCCTGAGCCCTGTGCTCTGGGATGGCCCTGCTGGAGCAGGGAGGTAGGGTCAGATGTCCCACTGTGGGCCCTTCCAGCCTGACCAGATCTAGGATTCACTGATATAACTTTATTTCTTGACTCAGTCCCACATGGAACCACATTGTTAGAAGCCTTGTCCATTGGAGAATGGACTGGAAAATTCTGCCAATTATTTCTGGGGAATACTTGAATACTTTAATAAGCAACTGACTGCTTTTACCTTTAAAACCAAATTAACAGATTCATTTTTGCCCTTCTCTTCCACCAAACTAGCCACCACAGATTTTTTTTTCCCTGTTCATACAACTCTATGTAAGGCAGAGCAAAAAAAGCAGGTCATAAGAGCAAAGTATGTTATTTTGCAACAGAAAAGCTGAGATTTTCTGTTAAGATGGCTGGAAACATAGTTTACAGCCATGCAAACAAACCCAGGACTTTAATCTAGTTTGACAGTTTGTGAAACAACACTTATTGGCAAAATGAAGTTATGACACAGTCATCAAAATAGAACTTTCTTTCACCTGACTGTTATTTGATGTAAACACAACTGCAGAAATCTCAGCCTAATGCCTGGTCTCTGTTACACAATGGGATACAAATAAGGTTCATGTTTGTACCTACTTTGAAAAAGTTTTAACACATTTATTTATAGTTTCATAAGAATAAGAAGAATTTTAAGAGTCTGACTTCGAAGACATTTTGAAACCTTTTGAAACAAGAGTGCAGAAGCTACTCTAAAAACTCATTACACTCATATAAAGCATTGCAACTTACAGTCAACAACTTCTAACACTGTCTACCATTATTTTAAGTCAGCAGATCAGCCGACTGTGAGCTATAATTGATTTTTGAGCTCTCCTGGATTAGTTATTAAACTAGTTGTAATTCTTCTGCAAAATGTATTATTCACCTTTCAACCTTCAGTGTCAAGGCTCAGAAGACAAACTCTCTGACTTCTCATGCTGGACAGAGCATTAAATTAATGCTGAGGAAATTTGAGTTACTTACTTCCAAGTTTCTTTCTAGGAAATTAGTATTGTTTGGGGTTTTTTTAAGCTAATAGTAGCTCAAAAATTCAATTAAAGTAAGCACTGAACTTCAACCTTTACTTTGAACATCCTTCATTGCGTTCAAATATAGGCATTAAATTGCAATTAATACTGGCAAAGCATTTTGAGTATGGTCCTGTCTCTCCTCACTGGAGATTGGTAAGATGGCAGATCCTTCCCTCATTTCCCATCACATAACCAACATCCTCTCAAACATATTTAGCATCCTCTTTATGATTTTTTTATTACTTTTGACAGTATTTTGCTGAGGGCATCAACTTGAGGTGCTGCCCTGAGGCTGCTTTTGAGACTGACTAGGACAAAATAAGAGTTTTAGTAGACATGAAGATCTTGAAAAGGTCTCTTGATCTTCCCTGTCATTTTGACATTTCCAAAACAATAATCCTGCTCCCTTGTTGCAAAGATGGAAAGAACACAAATAGATGAGGCTACAGAAGTTGGCAAAGCCAGTGTTAAATATCAAAAAGAAAACTCAACTGCAACAAAAAAAGCCCAAAACAGAACAGATCTAACTTATGGTTAGTAATACATCCAAGTCCTAGCTCCACATTCTGCTTTCCTATTTCTGAAACTTATGGCATGCAGAAGATTGTCCAATGCAAGGCATCACTAAATAGAGATGGTGAAGAATTAAAGCAAAAGTGATTTTCATTGCATCTAATTGTACCATCATGTAGTTCCTCCACCAAAACCAGTAAATAACGTATTATTAAAAAACATTGCAATTACTGTTTAATTCTTATTACACTCAAGCAGCAGCACTGGGAACTTGAGTGTTGTTTTTTTAACGCTTATTATGTGTGTCACATTTCTTAAGTCAATTCAATAGTTCTCACACTGTGGTCTGATGAACACTTTCTGGTGGCCCACGGAGAGCTGGCAGTTCACATTGTGCTGGCTCTTGTCCTTGTTTCCAGCTGCTACATTGTGTTAGAAGAAAGCTAAAAATACATAAATACTTTCCTAGGATTACTTTTCCATGCAAGCAATTTCTCAAGTTGCCACGGCGATGTTATGTGATAATGAATGGGAGAGGAAAAAGGTCTATGGAATCATGAACGGGGATCAGTGAGGCAACTGCTGTATCAGGAGCATTTTATACTTTATAAAGCACATCTTCAACATCTAAGATCTTTAGTTAAGGAACTGAAACTGCAAATCCTGAAGAGCCCAGGGTACACTTGCTTAAGAGACTATAAAAACAGCAGCTACACTAATTTTAGGGAAGTACCACTGCAAATTTGGGAGGATTCATTATCAGAAAGAAACTAGCAAAGCTGAAGTATAGGAAATATGGAATCATTTCTACATGGTTAATGAACCTGCATGTAAATATTTCACTCTTGAGCAACATTAAACTCATCTGTAGCATAAACACACTGACGTACACACAAACTGCAACCTGTGGACTGGTGACTGTAGACTTTTTAAGCAGGGAAATTGTAAAAACTCAGAAGCACAAAAATTACTGTCCTAAATACTATAGTAACTTTTTGTTTGCAGTCACTTTTAAACTGCAGTAGCTTTTCCAACTGACACAAGTTCCCATAAATGATAGGTTTCTGCAACATTTCACCTGGCATGGCAATACAAACAGCAAAAGTAACATTTTTAATTTTCAGCAATATGTTTCACAGTCTTCACTGTCCGGCATTGGACTAACAGGATTAACCCAAAGTAGCTTGAGACGTAGGAGAAGTTCTACAAACAGCTATAAATGAATAGTTTC
Organism: Dicaeum eximium; assembly: GCA_013396995.1. Lineage (NCBI taxonomy): Eukaryota > Metazoa > Chordata > Aves > Passeriformes > Dicaeidae > Dicaeum > Dicaeum eximium. The sequence goes on from VWZP01002534.1 coordinate 83,845, forward strand.
TGGATGTCACAATATAGCAAAATAAATTTGTATTTTAAATACTGGTAGGCCAGCTGCCCTCTAAGTCATCAGCAGGCTGCAGCAAGAATTCACGTGTGGGAGACACTAAATTTAAAAGCATTTTGAGACAACAGCTATGTACCAGTCCATCTTGACTCTATTTCTTGCCTGGAAGACAGGAATGGCACATGATGTGTATCAGAGTAAACGTGTGATCACTTGGAACTGCATATTCAGGCTTAAAATCCCATTGAACTACCACTTAGTCCTTAGTGCAAGGTCAAAGTCACACAATTTACACAGATGATTGCCATGGCTTTGTTTCAGGTACTGTGTTATATTTCAGCTACTTTACTACTATATTTTAAGTATTTAATTCCTAAATACTACAGGAAAGTGACTGAAATGCTATAGAAAGATTAAGTGCATGTTTTAGATTACTTCTTTAAATGTTAAAAAGAATTATAGAAGTGATTTAAAAACCAAGTTATTTTCTTCTCAACAAATCACTGCAACAGAACAACTGGTCTATATTTCATAGATTTCAACTGGCCAATTGAAATACATGACTGAGTATGACTTAATTGTTTGAGGGTTTTCACACCTAATAACACTATTGTAAAGCAGACCAGTATTTCATCCTCTCTGCCAAGAACAGCAGAAGGTAGTTGTTTCTGTGGAGCCAAGCTCTGCAGCACCAGCTCGCTGCCTGCCCCACTCCTGATCACAGCCTCTCCAGGAACAGCCGAGCTCATGATGCTGTGTACCCACACATTTCAAATACATGCCAGGCACTCAACTTTTTGATGTCACCACTGCTCCCACTGCTGCAGCAGGACAGGAAAACCACAAGGAATGGCTGGGGTGGAAGAGCCACTGGGCAAAAGACAGCTCTGGAAATCTCCACATAAACCCCCCAAAGCCAGAGAAGCACTGATGAGTCTGAGGTGCCCGGGGCTGTGATGTCATTAACACATTCTGGAAGAAGTTTTTCAGGAAATGAATCATGGAAGCAAGTGAAATGCAAAGATGTATTAGGTAACTGTGTCCATCTCCTATCCATGCAACAGTGTTCCCTCCAGAACAGCTTGTTATTCTATCCAGACTAATTTTAAGGGACTAGTAACGGAGCTTGAACCACATCCTTTGGTAAGTGTGTTCCATAATCTAATAAACCTCAATGTTAAGATTTTTTTCCTAATATTCAGCTAAACATTACTTTGTTCGGCTTCATCTACTTATTCCTTTAAGTGGTTCTATGTAATACCATAAAACATTTCTGCCCCAGTTCAGTGTTTACAGCCCTTAAATAAAAGGCACAGTCAGGTCTCCTTTGTTGCCCAGCCAAATTACATACACACATTTTTCTTTCTTTTCTTTTAAAGTCTTTTCCAGTTTGCTTCCTGCAATTAATCCCAGCTCCAATACATTGCATGACCTTTCAAATGTCATGAAACTGAAAAAGATTTGCAAACACTAAATTGCACAGATTGATAAATAAGCATGTCCCTCATTTCACTGAGAAAACAGTGTTTATTTCATTTTAAACCATTCATCTTCCTTTTTATCACTCGATCTCAGGAGATCTTTACTGTGAAATCTGAAATGATCCAAGCTTTCCTTGGGGCAGGAACCCCATCTACTGCATTATTACTCTCTTTCTTTGAGAGTAATATTTTTTTTTATTCTATTTTGTTGAATTCTAAAATAAGGAGGCAGTCATCTTCTCCTAAGACCATGAAGCTCAGCTGCAGACCTGCATCCTCAGGAAAGCTCTTGGCACCACAGAGGAATCAGGAATGTAAAAAGACACCCCCAAAAAATATTTAATCCGAAAAAGTACAAAAACATACAAAAACAAATACCTGTAAACTCAGTGAAATCATATTACTTATAACTATACATATTATTTACAGTTGGACGTGATGATCTTCAAGGTCTGTCCCAAACTTGATGATTCCACGAGTCTATGATAAACTTAAGATTTCCAGATGGGGTCTACTTCTCTTACTTGCCCAGAGATGCTGAAGCACGGAATAGCTTTGTTAGCTGGAAATCCCTGATGACATTTTTATTATATGTAATTGGAGTATGAGTAGTAGACGTACTCAGAGACAGACACCTTGAAGAATTAAATAAAGCAAATTACATAACATACTTCTGAATCAAAAGGCCAAATAAGGCTGGGAATAACTCTAACAAACCATTAATCCACTTTTAGAAATATATTAAAAATAACTACAGGACGAGAACATCTTAAGCAAGGAATCTTCACATTTTTATTAGCCCAGCTCCTGGCCTGCTGCTGGCAATACCTATTTCAACTCCTTTGGACACAAGTGATGCAATTTCTGATATGGAACAATATTCCTGCTGCACATTTGAAGACTGTCCAGTATAACTGAAGCTGCAAATGTGACCATGATATCAAGAAAAAAATAAGTAAAGGTTTCATACCTTTAGAAAGTAAAGGTATTATACAAGAGCACAATACCACAGTATTATGACTACTTGGAACCTGGGAAACTAAGTGCAAGCTTGAAGAAAGTGAGGGAGAGGAGAACAAATAGGAAATGTAGGAAAAACTGCAAATCCACTCAACGCTGGGTTTTATTTAAGAGGAACTGTCTGACCCAATCATCTATCAACCTTGGAACAGCAAACCTGATGCCAACAAGCTCACATAGAGACATTAATAAGGAGTGTTGGATGGTGGGGTTTGGGGGCTTGTTATGGTTTGGGTTATTTTGGTGGGATTTTGGGGAGAGAATGTTAGCTCTTGGAGGCATTTTGTTCAGGCTTTTATTTTTAAATTATTATTTATTTAATTATTTTTGTTTTAATAGAAAACTCCTCTGGCTTTTGCCCAGGGTACCACCCCAGTATTTTATTACTCTTGTCAGAATTCAAGGGAACACAGTGAATGTGTATAATTCAACCAATTGTGGAACTTCCAGTAACAACTTCTGTTGACTCTATCAGGCAAATATAAACATGTTACAAAATAACCATCTTGGCAGTATTAAAATAGTATTTAAATAGTGCTAATCAGGGTATTGATATTAACTAATGCTTTTGATGTAGAACCTCATCCTCACACACAGAAGGGAAGGGGGAAGAAGAAATCCAGACAACTAATGAAAGAAGTGACCTGTAAAGTTGCTAGACAGGTCAAGGCATCCAGGAAATTACTTTTCCAGAGCAGCTATATTTTTGTATCAGTTAGTGAGTTTAGCACACTGCTCCTGTTGGCTTGTTGTGACTGCAGGCACTCAATTCACCTGTTTCTTGAGGCATGAGAGGAACAAGGCATGGCTAGGCACAGTGAAGTCAGCACAGACGTGCTGTTTCCCTCCTAGACCTAAGTTTCACTCCTCCAAACTTGTGAAGCACCTCACCACAGGTACCTGTAGCAATTCCAGCCAGCTTCTCTATCAGCCTTCACAAGAGCATTCAAAAACAATTAAATAAAACTCCTAATATAAGCACAGCTGAAAAACTCAGTTACACAGCTTAGGAATGCTCTGGCTGCCACTCTTATTCCTGAGAAGATGTGCTCACTCACTCCTTGGAGCCTGCCACCTCTCCGCAGCGCAACAGGCACATTATTTTTTAACCTAGCATTTCTTAACACCTATTTTTCCTTTAAGAGGTAACATTTTTGTGTGTGTGTGAGGGAACTTCTTCCTCTACACTACCTGCCACTCTAAGGACAAGGAAAACTCTAAGTGTTTATTCTCTCACTTGAAACCTGGTCCACCAGCAACTGCATGGAGCAGGGAAAGTCTCCCCTGGATCCTGGAACGCGCTCATGGACCTCATAAGGGGTGCTACATCCCGAGCCTCGCTGGCACGGCACTCTGTGGAACACACTTCATGAAAACTCAACATTCAGACAATTTTACCACCAGCTTTTCAACAAGTTTCTGCTCAATGTATGCAAACGGCAAGTTTTGGGACCTTGTAACTTGGTCAGATTTAGCAAACTTTAAGAAGGATTGTAAATGGCACATCTCTATGCACAGCTTCACTACCCTAAGCCCCGCTTCCCAAATCTCAAGAGCCTGTTCCAAGGCATGAAGGCTCTAAAACTCCTCAATAAAACAGATGTAAGAATTCAGCATTGGTTAAGTAACATTTTTCCCTAACCTCATTCTCAGAAACAGAAGAACTGTTTTCAATTAAAGCAGTGCCAAAAAAATTTAAAAAAAAAAAAAAGAGCCTAAGGAAGATACTCAGCATGAAAAGTTTCACCACAAACAACTGAAGTCTGAAAAAAAAAAATTACGAGCAATTGAAAATTGGATTTCACTACAGAAAGTGCTCTATGAGCTTATCTTGAGGCATCAATACCAGCTCCTTCCATACGAACATTATTAAAGTGGCAGCTTTAATGATGAAGCGTTGAGGAAAGCAGCAGTGCTGAGGAATGAAGTCCTACCCCCAGAACAAGCGTGCCACAGGCAAAACTTCTCATTATCTTGACTAGCAGAAAATGCCTCCTCAGCTGAAAGAAGCCAGTGTCCCTGCTCCCTCTCCGAGCGGGACGTGAGCTCCTGCCAAGGCTGACGAGCTGGTTTATGTCAGCACCTGCCCTTTGGCTCCGCTCTCGGCACTGACATCAACTCCAGCGGCATCAGACAGGAACACGTTTCTGTCACCAGACACCGCGGCTGGAGCCACACCAACAAAACAGGGCTGCAGCTCACGGAGCACTGCCTGAAGCCTCTCATGGATCCAACGTCGGCTGAATTCCCTCTCTTTTCGGTCGAAGGCCAGCGTGGAGGGGACGGTGTAGGGAAAGGTTTTGGTGTGTCAAATCTACTGACTATGAAAACACAACGCTATGGGGGGACAAAAAGCTGACTAAGTATTACAGACTCTGCCTGCATATTTCTTCCCAGCAAAAACTGATAGTTAACATCAAAATTATACAGAAACATGTGCTAACACTCATCAACTTTACTATTAAAGACCAAAATTACATATATAGTATTGAGAAAGTTCTTGTTCCAAATACTGATTTGCCAATTTATGAAATTAATTACATAAAGATTTGCATTTATATGAAAAAATATATTTAGAGGCACTTTATTTTTTCTCTAGCACGCATGTTCAGTTCCATAATATTTCATCTTCAGTACCCAAAAATGTTTTCACCACAGGGCAAGGGATTCCTCTGGGCTTTTCCTGCTCCTAAGCATTTGCAATAGCGCCAAGCCATAAAGGAAAAAGAAGTTTTCTGTCTGGGACCACAGTTAGGAAATAGTGAGGACAAGTCATTCCTACCTCTCTGCCATCACCTACAACAGGGCTATGCCTGTGCCTGAGAAAGAGGAGTTAATATAACTTTTTAATATAATGTACAAAGCAATTCTCATTCTGTATGAGCACAATCTAGGAGTTAAAAAAGCAAATTTCTGCAGCATGACTGCCCTCGAGGGTGACACCTGGTTCCATCACCTCTCGATTTGCATGTAGATCTCACTTGTGTGGAAGCTACTTGGCAATCCCAAGGTACCCCAGGCAAGCCCTGTGACACACACAAGCTTTGTAGGACTCCATCACCAGCAGCTGCCCCCTGTGCAGAGACATCCTTTTCAGGCTATCAGGTTTTGACTAGATAATTTCAATACTGTAATATTTTTCATGAAAAACATTTCTGCTATCCCAAACATTCACAGAATCACACAATGATTTGGGTGGAAAGAGACCTTCAAGATCATCTTCCAAACCCTGCCATGGGCAGGGACAGCTCCCACTGTCCCAGGCTGCTCCCAGCCCCATCCAGCCTGGCCTTGGGCACTGCCAGGGATCCAGGGGCAGCCACAGCTGCTCTGGGCACCCTGTGCCAGGGCCTGCCCACCCTCACAGACAGCAATTCCTAATTCCCAATATCCCATCTGTCCCTGCCCTCTGGCACTGGAAGCCATTCCCTGTGTGCTGTCCCTGCATGCCTTGTCCCCAGTCCCTCTCCAGCTCTTCTTGAGTCCCTTTAGGCCCTGGAAAGGGCTCTGAGCTCTCTCCAGAGCCATCTCTCCTCCAGGATGAAACTCACTCCACATTCCCACAACAATTACTTAGTAAACTTTATGGAAAATCACAAATGCCACCAAACTGGCACTGACAGCGGGGCCTTGCGAGCAGGCCTTGTGCAAAACAATTACAATTAGCAAGATAAGACAATGAGAAATTCATATGTGCTGTATTTACATCTTATAAAATCACCTGAAATTGTTTGGTAAGTGGGAATCCTACACACATTATCACATGCAAACAGCATGTTTTATTAACCTTGAAGCAAGGCCCAGCAGTTAAAACATGAGGATAAAGATCAGGACAGTGGAATTTTATTCCCAGCTGCAATGTCAACTGATAGTGTAATTTTAGCCAAGCTTCAAGCATGTTATTTCCTCTTTTTCCCATATCTATAAAAATGAGAATTTTCTACTTAATAAGGGCCTTTACATCCTGATGCCCTTGGCCTGAATGTGCTTTGTTCCTGAGCTGATATCCCAGTTTCCTAAGAGATCTCTGACCCACTGAAGAGACTCAGAGCAGATTACATACACACTGGGACTGATTACACATCATTGTGTATTTACATACAACTAGCTAATGGCATAGATACATAGAACATATCCAATTATACAGATATAATTATACAGATATATAAAAGTACAGATCTTCACTTGACAGATCCTCTCAGAATGACAATTGCTGAGAGAAGCAGTTCAATAAATACAAACTATTGCAGCTGAAATTAAGACACCAGCAATGAATTAGATGGATAAACCTGATGCCAAACTTGAAATTATGCAAGCCAAAACAGTTTTTTCCTAGGAATATTTTTATATTTTGTATTATCTACTTTTCTACATATACTTTTGCTTTAATGTATTTACATATGTCATATTTGTATATGTTGTACATACATCTTATAAAACCACTTGCAACTGTCTAAGTGGGAATCCTACAAATTACCACACGCAAACAATGGGACTCCTAACTAAATGTCATATTGATACAATGTATTCTAGATTTATGAAACTATTTATTCTCATATGTAACTTATATGTTTCATTTTTATATCTCTAGGTATGTTGATACCTAAATGGTATATTTTTATATAAATACACTAAACATATCAATACAGTACACTGGATCATATCTATTTCTATTACTAAATGTAAGTATGTTCATATTTTTCTGTATGGTCTGTATTTTATTAGTATTTTATTATTTTTCTATTATATACATACACATACACACACACAACTAGTGAGTACCAAATAACTGTCAAATGCTGTGGTGTTTACAACATCTCTCATTTTTGGCAGAATTAATTTGATCCAGATTTACCTTCCAGCTGAGACTAAGCCCTGCTGAAACCTCCCATATATCTACTCTCCTTTCTTTTGCAGACAAGAAAAAAATCTTTGCCCTAAGGTCATGATGTGGCTGCCCCATCCCTGGAAGTGTCCAAGTCCAGGCTGGATGGAGCTTTGAAGCAACCTGGTCTAGTGGAAGGTTGCCCATGGCAGCAGAGTGAAACAAAATTATTCTTAAGGGCTCTTCTAACCCAAGCCCTTACAGGATTCTACAATTCTATGATCAGATTTTTTACTAAAAGGAAAAACCCACACCAGTTTCCCACACAGACTCATCCACAATTCATAATTCAACTAGTTCAAGCTTTAACTATAAAACATTCAGAGGATTTTCCCAGTTTCCAAGTTTCTTATCAAAGTGGGACTTATTTTCCTAGTTAGCAATTTCAGGATAGCACTTACCCTAAAGATTAAGAAACAGGTAAGAAAACAGGTTCAGCTTATGAATTCCTAGGTGGCAACATGACAACTTCAAGTCACCATGTGAGGGCTTAGAGGGGAAGTCTCTGAACAGACAAAAAAAGCACCATGACTCAACTGCAGAGAAAGGAGACTACAAAATGTAAAAAGATTAAGTCTTTTCTAAATCAGGGAAAAAAAAGGTATATAAGCTTTGGCAAGTTCAATGCTAAACCAGACCAAGTTGAGCCAAAAGTAATTTGGGAACAGCCTGCTAAAGGTATAAAAATCAACAGTAAAAGCTTTTCCAAACAATCTGACAGCTCCTCAAAGAGGCCAACAAGCCATGGAGGCCTTTAGGGAGCACTCTGGGAAGGTCAGGCTCTGGCAAATGAACTACTCTGGGTGCATTTCCCAACACTTTCTGCATACTCCATCAACAGATCTGATGCACGACCAGCAAAAGCAGCAACTGCTGTGGTGTCCTCCCTTGGCAACAGGTCCCCTCCAGCATCTGAAGGCTCAGCAGAAGCCCAGAAGGTGAGGGGCTAACATGTATGTCCCAAACACCAATAGCTGGATGGCTGTGGAGCCAGCCAAGAACCAAGATCAGTTGTTGGGAACAACGGCCAAGAGTTGTTGGTAAGCACATGCGTGAGAAAGACCAGGATATGGCTACAGAAGGGGCTATCTGGAGGAAGTGAA
>VWZP01002534.1:92364-116125 GCA_013396995.1 Dicaeum eximium
ATCCAACCCTCTCTTTCCCTCCCCTTTCACTCTACTCCTTTACCCAAAACCCACCACCATGTGCTTACACTAGAAGAACAGGGACTAACACAATTTCCATGCCAAGTGTGTAATTCATTACATTAAAGAAAGCTTCCTAAACTTTTGTGGACCCTCTGACTTTTGTCATTCCTTCTGACCCAAACATCTTCCCCTAAGGCATCAGACATCACAGGCCCAACAGGAGGCTGCCTTTGGAGTAACAGCGTTCAAATGAAGGATCTGGATAAGAATTCAGGGGGAAATTCAGAATTTTTTAAGAAATGCAGCATTTTTATATTGTCGCACAAGACTCAACACCCAAATCAAGCCCCGAAAATTTCACACCTAAGAATCCCCACCATACATACAACTACAGGTAAACCAAACTTCTCTTGCTCAAGTTGCAGTAATTAAAAAAAGCATCAGCAGTTACAGAAATACCTGACTCCACATTAAGGAATATTCCAGTGTAGGTACAGCAGTAAAAGCTCCAGTTCTAACTCAAACATCTAAAATCAGCATGAATTTAAGTAAATATGCTTTACACATTCAAGCAGTGTCTATGGACTTTGTTAACTAGTTATTAATTACATTTGAAACAAGCCCAAAAGAAAAAACAAAACAAGACACTGCTTAATTAATATACTTTTATGCAAACACAGCATCAATTTGTTTGAGGAAAGCATGAAATAAAGAACTCCAAAATACATCCAGAAAAAAACGGAAAAAGAAAATGTACAATATATCAACTATTCCATTCCAAGCTTTTATTTCTTCCCACATCTCTCACACAGATATAAGAGTTTAATGATAAGACACCCCCCTCACACACATATGATTGCAATTGATGGATTGTGGACCATTTTTAATTCTAGTTGAAAGAATTTGGCATTCTATCAGATTATAAAATCCCTTCCTATGCTTGTGGAAGGACACAATGACGGCTCCACTACGGACACCACGCTCCACGAAGAATTCTGTCGAGCACAATATCCATATTAACCAGACAGAACTATACATTTTAATTTATACAGTCATTACTTCTTTTCAAAGCATGCCTCCTAAGGCAGAAAAAGTGACAAGACAAAGGGATTGATTTGTACATAAGGTGAAATGATTATTTAGTACTTATTTTCCATCTTTAGTAATTGCATTGTACTTGTTTCAAGTATGTGCCAAACCACAGTGAAAATCTAATTTAAAATTAATTAACTGGAGAACTCTACATACATGCCGAAGCTAATTTCTACAAAGCTTCTATCCTTTAAAAATTGACTTCTGCAATTTGCAAATATGCCAGTTCTTGACATACCAATAGGATGCTGGAATGACTTAAAAAATTACTCCAAACATTTCAGCATGCCATCAGTTTCAGCAGACTGGTGGTGGCTGTGGTGGGGAGAGAGTGCAAAACACGGAAGGGAAAAAAAGATGCTATTAAAAAGACAGGAAGAGAAACACTGTAAGAGTGATTGAGAACACATTATTTTCCAATACACAAACTGCAAAAGCTCATAAGGTTATTTTTTCTTCTTCCAGTGAAAATAATAAGAAGCCAAATGGCAAAGATAAATGTTTTCTATTTAGCAAGGGCAAAAATTCCCCAAGTAGCTACATATTCTATGACAAATCATTATCCTGACTAGACAAGCTACACAGGTTTACATCTGAAACATTTTAGTTGGCTACTCTGGAAAATAAATTATTAAATTTTATTCTCTATACATTGTTCAAAGTAAGTTTACCTTCAGTTCTAAAAAACTTTCATAAGTCAACAGAGTGCACCAAGGGAACAGGAAAACCGTGGAGGAAGAGACAAAAGTAACAGTTAACTACTTATTTTCTTTGTATCACTTGATGCACTGATACAGTAAACTTCCACAGTCCCATGAGAGCCCATATTAAACGTAATGTATTTTCTATTCATAAAGCAGCACCGGCATAAATGGCAAACACACCCAGACCAGCCACACACAATAGCTTTCCCTGCATTTGTTCATTTTAATGCTGCAATTAAATCACTCGGCTCTACCAAGTACTGTCACCAGGACTTTGTTTTGTGACTGCTACAGCAATTTAAAATTGTTTATTTGGGAAACAGTACAACTTTTGCAAAGCTTCAGAGTGTTTTCGAACTCAGGATGGGAAAGGCAAATATAACTCAGAAAAGGAAAAATTTATATAAATCTTCATTAATAAGCAATTTGAACCAATACAGCAACTATACCAAAAAATGCACTGACAGCAGCCACAGCATGTTAAAAGGTTGCAGAAAAATTAAACAGAACATTGGGCAAGAATAGGAACGTGGCTAATGAGCACATTTTCCATCTAGGCTAAGACTATTTCAGGACAACTCTCTTAATTGCAAAAATGTAAAATGCTGCACTTCCAATTGCATAAAGCCTTTACATAACAAGCAGTTCTCTAACCTAGATTACATGTGATTCCTGTCCAAAAACAACAGTGACAACAATCAGCGGCTCTATAGCTTCTGTCCATCTCCCAGGCTGCTTACACCAAGAAACAAGAAACACCACCTTGAAGGTGATGTTGTGCAGCAAATCCTGAATTTAACTTTTAACAGAAAAGACAGCACACAGAATCTCCAAACTGAAAAACGGGAGAGGAAGTCAAGGAGGGGAAAAAAGTCTGAAACCAGTAAAGATTTCTCCAGAGCGAAGTCAGATTATCTTTAGGCATGTTGGCAAACTCCACTCAATGATCACCAAACTATTACTGAGACTGGCTGAAACAGCAGACCTGCCACTAGAACTTGTGTGCAGATCTTACATTTGATTTTGGGAGCAGATGTTTCAGATGCTGCTTGAGAGAAACCTTGGAAGACCAATGCTGCTTCTGGAAATGCCAATGGAAGAACACTTCACCACCTCTCACTTCTTGGTCACAAGACAATTTAAAGAGGTTGACTAGAAGTCATCTCAAAAACTTTCTCATCACAGTCATCTGATTCATTTCACAAAACGTTTGGCAACAGGAAAGTTCATGGAGAATCACAAGTAAGGTCAGACTTAGTAGCAATGAAGTTCCCTATTTAGTCAAGAAAGGAAATGTGTCTGCTTGGTATAGTCCTAGACTTGCCATATTCTTTTAAGGATTCTGCTTCATCAGGTAGGCTTTTTAACTTAAAAAAAGTACCCCAGATTTCCCAGATCATCAAATCACTACAGTTGGAAAGATCTCTGAGGTCAAGTCCAACCATAAATTTGTTGCTGTTTGTTTTCCTTGAGACAAAATGATTGGATCATTGAGGAAACTTACACAGAAGTTATTTTCCCATATGGAGATAGAATCACAGAATGGCTTGAGCTGGAAGGGACCTTCAGGATCACTCAGTTCCACCCCTGGCATGGGCAGGGACAACTGCCACAAGACTAGATTTCTCCAAGCCCTGTCCAACTTGGTTTTGGACACGTCCAGAGGGGGGCAGCCACATACTAACAACCAGAGTGCCTCACCATGAAGAGTTTCATGGTGAGCCACTGTTTCTCTTCCCAGATAGTTAACAGCTTTTGAGGACAGACCTTTTTCCACCAAATTAGATTCCTCAGTGAGGACAGAACTTTGTGGTAGGTCTGGACTAGTGTCTGAAATGCTCTGAAGTCAGCCACAGAGGTTTTGACAAAATGCTGTGTGTCCCTGTCTTGCTCTCCATACTGTGAAGTGGAAAGCAGCACTCAGGTCAGCAGGAAGGAGTGGCTTTGCTTCATTCCCAGTGCCCAAAGGGTCTCTTGGGCCAACAAGCCTACATAACTTCAACCACGTACTAATATCAAGATCCCAAAATCATTGTTCAAGACACTTGAAATTTCGGTTTATCTGACTTTGAGACCACAGGCCAATCAGCCGATTACTAGGTAGGGGAATTTTTATTTTGACTTTTTCCTCCAGGACATTGCAGGTGACAAGACTTGTAGGCAGCTGTTCCACTTCCACTGATGAACTGTTTGGAATGGATGTTTGGGAACAAGCCCTCCTGCTAGAATTTAGTATATAATCCATACTGGGACATAAGACTACCAATAAAATCTTCTGGATGAAGAAAATACATGTGGTTTTAGCAGTGTATTTATAGATTCACAACTACTTTTTCTCCAAGGAGAGCCTTTCCAACCCAAAGGAATCTTTAATCCATTACACAGTACAGGTGATGTTTCTGGTTAGATACATGCAGTTACACAAATCATTTTTGGACTAGTCACTAGGTCTCAGAAATATGATGTCAAATTCTGTCAATCAGAGCTGTCACAGGCACTGAAGCTGCTGTGCCTGACTGCCACCACCACCAAGATCACACACAGTTTACTAATATATCCTAGCAAGAACCCTTTACGAAATTTATTGTTAAACTCATTATATTGTTAAAATTGACAATTACTATTTTGTTTTTCAGACATGTTTTTATAGCAGTTGTTCTTTTATAATTTCAGAGGTTCCAAAATGCATGTTTCCTGTATAGGTAATTTCTCATGAATATCATATCTGGCTTGCTCTGGCACTACAGAAATGCAGTGTAGTTCCGAACATTATACTTCAAAAATAATTCAGTTCTCTGCTGAGGAAAACTGTTTTCGTTTGACTTCTTTTGTTCCTCTTGCCACACTTTTCTGTGAAACATCACTTAACACAAAAGACCCAAGTGTTTGTTGCTGACCACAGTAAGGAAAGTTCTCCATGATGTTATTTAAATGACTAGATATAAAGAAATTCTAAAATTACATCCTAAGGTTTTAGCTCTTTCATCTGAAACATACCATGTATTTCCTCAGGACTGGAACTGGCCGGGGACATTTTATTTCAACACTCCCACCAGACATCAATGTGCTCTGCGTGTGCTATGCCACATGACATACCTGGTTTGCATCTGGAATGTTGCACAACTTCCTCCTTCAAATGGTTAAGTATTTTAACTATGCACTTTTTCTAACTCTGGTTTTCTGATTGTTGTCAGCATAAACTGTGTAAAAAACCCAACACAGTTCACCCAGTATTCTAGAAAAAGTTAAATGCTCCTCTGTTTCCTCCATCACTGTGAATTCAGAGCATGATCAAGAAGTGTCCATTCTTTCCCTGGAGCACTTAATAGCACTCCTAAAACTAACAGGTTGAAAGTTCAGGGTCTCATCTCAGGATTTCCTCTGAAGCTACTGGGATTGTGCACAAGCACACAACATCTTTGTGCATAACCAGACCCTGAACCACATACTGCAAAGCTATAAATACACATCCTTTGCCACGTCGAGAAACATGAACACTTTTATACCACACAATCTGCCATCTTCATCTCCAAAATAATTCTTTATTTAGGAAGAAATTACTAACTGTGAAGGTTCTGAGGCCCTGGCACAGGGTGCCCAGAGCAGCTGTGGCTGCCCCTGGATCCCTGGCAGTGCCCAAGGCCAGGCTGGATGGGGCTTGCAGCAACCTGGGACAGTGGGAGCTGTTCCTGCCCACGGCAGAGGTGGCACTTTAAAGTCCCTTACAACACAAACCATTCTGTGATTCCCTGATTTTATGATTCATGGCAGTTCTGGGGGTTTGCTCTCTTTCCAAAGAATCGTACAGATTCTGATATGTTTGCAGAAAACCTTCAGAAGTATTCCGAGAGTAAGGTAAGACCAGCTTATGCATTTAGAAAATACAACTCTTTAGACATGCAGCCGCTTGTAAAATTTGTGTTTAAGAGCTTTGCCAGTCCAGAAGAAGTTTGCAAGCCTGATAACTGCAATACAAGATCTTCTTTGAGAACACAGAGAAAAAGAACAACGAAGACAGTTCTCAGCAAATTATTCACTTCTCTCCTATTCTACAGGCTAACCTTCTCCCCATTTTTTTTTTTAATCTCACACAAAGCAATGTATTCAGGCAGATATTACATGGGTGGTAGAGTAAGAGCTAGTAATGAAATAGGTATTTCTTGCCTCCAAAGTCATAGTTCATTTAAGCCCTAATTCAGATCTGCTGAAAACTAGTTTGTTCTAAAGGCTTAAACGAATCTATAAATCCACCCTTCCCCAAAGGTTCAAATCTAGCTGTACAACAGACATCACAGAATGGTTTGGGTTGGAAGGGACCATGAAGACCAGCTCATGCCACCCCCAACATGTTTTGTGTGGATTAAGACTAACAGGAAAGTAAAAACTCTCAGTTCAGGCGGAGAGTACAGGCCTATGCATTTTTCAGCTACAGAGTCTCATACTGCTGCTGAACAAAAATCTGAAATATTAGCTGGAATGCTAAGAAATTGTCTTTTAACAATTACAAGGAATCATTCCAGAGTCAGACTCATTCTGAAATTTTTCATTTAGACAGAAAATATTATCCTGTTCCTGACCACAATTCTCTTATGAAACCTAGTTTTAAATTTATTACCTACCCAATTCAACACAAGAGTGACAAGGTCTCAACTCTGTCATTATTAATACCCACAAAAGGAATACAGGGTCTGGATCCAAGCCAAGTAAAATCTGTGCATTGTACTGCAGCATTTCTACCAGTAATAGTTTACCTCAAACCTCACAAAATGCTCAAAGATTAAGGGGGAAAGAGAGAAGTGCTTGGCACAAATACTGGACAAAATACTACCTAGAGATCTAGAAAGGCCAAATATGAAAGCATTTGCTTAACATACTAAATAAAAATAATATGCGAGAGCCTATCAGACCAACTTGCTCTCCAGTTGGCATAAGCAAGCCTCCAACAATAGTCTAACCACTAACTCTTGCACATACATTCACATCAGGAATGGGTTTGCATCACAGCAGCCATTTACATATAATCAACATATTACACTTTACATTATACATATTACATTTACATTTACATATAAGCAACAGCCTTCATGTCAGCCAGGCAAGTCACACCTGGGTTAGAGATGTCAGAGTCATCCTCCTACGTACAGCTCTCAAGCTTCCCAGCTCCACACCATCCCCATTCTTTGGAATGAAACAAAGGACAGAAACAAAGATGGAAAAGACCAGGAGACAATATGGGACACTCAGGCAATAAGGGATTTGCTTCTGTGCCTGCCCCTCCAGCCTCTCATCTATCTAGTCCTTCCCTTTACTCCACAAAGCACTTAAGTTCACAATCCTTAGTTTTATTAAACTCCAATATTTGATGAAAGATAAAATTAATAAAGTTGCATTCCAGCTTTGGTGCTGGTAACATTTCTTCCCTCTTGCTCCAGCCCTTCACCCAGTCAGCCTGCACAAAACCAGCATGTCACTTCAGTCTGAGCCATGTTCCCTCATCTGTGACAATCACCATCACCCAGACATCAACTGACAGAGCTTTGCAGCAGCACAGCTCTGGGCTTCACATATATTCAAAATCCAAATAAAAATCTAATTACTTAGAAGCAAGCTAAAGTTCACACTTTCCTATAAGGATACTAATTGAATTTCCATGTAATGCAGAAATTTATTTTTCAATAATGGAAATCCATTCTTTTCAACCAGGATGTCTATTCCTAGGTGCCACATTCTTTTCTTGTTAATAGTATTTTTCTTTCCCCAAAATGAGTCACTCTGGAAAATGCCATTCGCTTAAAAGAGAAAAATTGACAAACAACCCCAATTGTCACAAAAATGAATGTTCATGCTCAGTGCTACAACTACCACATACCAATAACTTAAACCTCAATCACGAAAGTACCAAATTACTCAACAATAGTAACTGGCCTCAGGACAAGGAAATAAAACCTAAATCTGCAACTGTGAAAATAGTTTCTACTAATACACTGCTAAGCACATGATCTGTTTGGCTTTGCTCTACTTTGGCTGGGAAGTCTTTCGCAGAAAGACGGAAAAAGTTTTTGATGGCTTATTCAAAAGGAAAAATAGCCATTTATCAGGTTATGTAAAAATCTCGTACTTGTGTTGGAAACTACAGTTTGGCAGAACACATTCA
Organism: Dicaeum eximium; assembly: GCA_013396995.1. Classification (NCBI taxonomy): domain Eukaryota; kingdom Metazoa; phylum Chordata; class Aves; order Passeriformes; family Dicaeidae; genus Dicaeum; species Dicaeum eximium. The sequence goes on from VWZP01002534.1 coordinate 100,318, forward strand.
ATTACCACTGGGTCTTCTAGAACATTAGGTAAAAAATAACGATGGTATAATCGCATTAAGGGTTTGTCTTTGTTGGTTTAAGACAAAGATTTTAGTCAAAGGCCTCATTAAATCTTAGATCATTCTGTGCAGAGCTGAGCTCCTCTGTGAGTCTACAAAAACAAGGAAGTACAACTATAATCCATAGAAATAAAAGAAAGATTGAAAGACTTCCAAGTTTTTTATGCTTAAAAGTAGAGGAACATTTTCCCCTCTTGAACAAAAATGATTCATTAGAAACTATAGATGTCAAAATGAAATTATTTCTGAAATCAACCCTCAAAATCAGAGTCAAACACTTCAGTCCATATAGGCAATACTGCAAGTTTGTGCTCTTAGGAAGATACTCAACAAAGCTCAAAGTAAAACATACCCTGAGCCACACGCAGGTGGTGTGCAGCTCCAGTGAGGTTGTAGCACCTCAAAATTACAAAATTAATTGCAGTCAAGATTTTCACAGTATTTGCTCTGATCACAGAATGGTTTGGTTTCGAAAAGACCTTAAATCTCCTCTCGTTTCAGCTCCCTGCCATGGGCAGGGACACCTTCCACCAGACCAGGCTGCTCCAAGCCCTGTCCTTGAAACTTCCAGGGATGGGACTTCTCTTATCTTCCAAAATATTTTTGTCTCACATTCTGCAAATTCAATGTATTCTTTGCATAACAACACAATAAAAAAATGCAAACAACCAATTTGAAACAAGGTTGGTTAGGAAAATAAAAGCACAATTTTATGATCTTTTGAGTTTTATGATTTTATGAGTCAAGGAGCAAAGCTTCTGTACAGATATGCAAGACTGCAATTTTGAAGCACAAATGTACACAGAAATGCACACAAATATTTTCATTACAGATTAAAGAGAGTCAGTTAAGTGTTCATCTGATTCTGAGTTTTGATGCTGTTCAAAATTTTGCTTTCGCAACACATTTTTGTTTCCCTTCATTTCCCTCAGAGATCCAGCAAAACCTACCACAGTCATCTCCTAAAAGCACAGTATTCCTTCGCACCATGCGTATTCAAAAGCCAGAGTGACAATTTCTACTTGCATTAATTCCTTGTTTATGGAGGTAGTTAATTACCCATCTCCTTCTAGACAGTCACTTAGCACTGGCAAGACAGGTACCACTTTCTGCAGGGAATATTCTTGTCTTGTAAGTACCATTACTAAATAAGAGTTCACCTGCAGGCTCCTTAAGGAAACTGTTCTTTATATTTAAGCATTGTAGTTGGGTAGACTGACATCACAAATTAAGGCTTCTCCCCTGACAAAAACATTGAATGGGAAATAAAACTGTTTCAGAACTTGAACTACCTTGATCATGACACAGAACTTCCACATCTAAAATGTGCCACTCCTATCACAAGTCCATTCCATGCTGAACATATTTATATCATATGAATGAACTTCTCTTTCACCTTGTATGCGTCAAAAAGTCTATCAGACTTCAGGAGTTATTTGGTGAGTGGGTTAAAATACAGATTTTCCTTGCAGATGCACTAAAAAAAACCATCTATCATAATTTATTTCAGGGAAGGAGCAGGAAGCTAAAGGTGAAAGGGAGCAGGGAACTAAACAGAAAGCACGCAGACACCCTTTCCTCTACCCTTGTTTTATCTATAATGTATCAACAATAAAATAAATACAAAATCTTAAAGAAAAATGCAAAATAACATGACAGCTTCACAGAACAGGTACTCCAGTAGCCTACTGGAGAAAACAGAACACACAAAAAATGGAGCTAGCTAATCAATATTTCCAGACAGGCAGTGCACAGCATTGCCTTTTCATTCCTTTAGTCTTTACACACACAACCAATCAAAAAAACCACAGAATTTAACTATTAAAAGGAGTTTCACACGCCAGGCAATGTAACTCCCCTGCTCTGCTGAACATGGACAATGGTTAAAATTAGTGATCTGATGTCTGAATACTCCCACTCCAAAACATGGCACAGACATCTGGCAGGACAATGAAGGGGAAACAGTTAATGTGTTATTCAGTAACATGTAATTTATTAACAAACGCAGCTTCGGATAGATTTAATCCATGAGCAGACCTGAAAAACAGTTTTTAAGAAAGAACAATAGAAAGCCAAAGAATTTGTTGTGCTTTATCAATGTTCTTCATCCCGACTTAAAATCCAGCCCAGTTTCTCCTATCCATGCACTTTCCAATCTGTCCAGGGCACCTGTCAATTATCAGACATCATGTTTAAACCTTTCATAACATGGCAGCGGTGCATCTGGAACCAAACAGATAATCCTTTTTCCTGACCTATCCAACCATTTTCATGAGAAATTGTGCAGCTAAACACCACAGCCTGAGCACTTTAGTGCAGGTATTTTAAAAATTATGAAGTATAAATCTCTTACTTAAATCTAATAAAACTCTTAAATAAATCTTAGGAGTTATAAGTTGTATGTGTTATTCTAGTATCCTATATTAGTGCAAAAAACCGCAATCTTTTGAGCCATTAATGCTACAAAGTCTGCAATTGCCATCCAGAAGGAGGAGCATTCTCCTTCAAAAAAAGTTCAAGATCAAAAAACCCTACAATGGTTTGTGTTGGAAGGAAGCTGAAAGCTCATCCAGTCCCATCCCCTGCCATGGGCAGGGACAGCTCCCACTGTCCCAGGCTGCTCCAAGCCCTGTCCAGCCTGGCCTTGGGCACTTCCAGGGATCCAGGGGCAGCCACAGCTGCTCTGGGCACCCTGTGCCAGGGCCTGCCCACCCTCACAGACAGCAATTCCTAATTCCCAATATCCCATCTGTCCCTGCCCTCTGGCACTGGAAGCCATTCCCTGTGTGCTGTCCCTGCATGCCTTGTCCCCAGTCCCTGTGCAGCTCTCCTGGAGCCCCTTCAGGCCCTGGCAGGGGCTCTGAGCTCTCCCTGGAGCCTTCTCTTGTGCAGGTGAGCAGCCCCAGCTGTGCCACGCTGGCTCCAGAGCAGAGGGGCTCCAGCCCTGGCAGCAGCTCCGTGGCCTCCTCTGCACTGGCTCCAGCAGCTCCACGTCCTTGTGCTGTTGGAGCCAGGGCTGGGGCAGCCCTGCAGGTGGGCTCTCACCTGGGCACAGTATCTCTTAACACTACAAGAAGCACAGCAGCCTATAGGAAGAAGGTACTGAACCTGTAACTCACAGATTTCGGACTGTTACTTAGACAGCATGGGTGGTCAAGCATCTTTGTCATTTGAAATGTGCTCAAAAATGTACTTAGAAAATACTGGTATTTTTTAAAGCCTTTTCACATTTTTTGCTAAAATAAAGATTAGGTAGGAAATTAACACTCCAATTGACACTGGATTATCAGGTGAAGAGTTATGGATTTATTACTATGCACTAGTTGAAATTTAAAGGACTTTAAGAAAAAGTCAAACATAACTGGTTTTGCTGCTCAAGTTTGGTTTTTTGCATAGCTGATTATTAACATTCTCTTATTATAAATATTGTCTATATAATTTTAAATTTCCATAATTCTCTAGAGTTAAGAAGAATTTGAAAAACAAGAAATGCCTCCTTTTCAGCCATATAAAATTTCCTTTCTCTAGCCCTAATCCTTGCAAAATAACAACTTTTAAAACTTTGTTACAATACATCAGCTTGCTTCTTGGTTTCTTTTAACAAGCAATTTCCCCTAAAGAATTAAAGAAAAATCATTTTTGAGCCAATAGGTTTTCTCTTTTCTTTTATAATGGGTTATATGAAGCTGCTCAGGTTTTGGAATATCAGGATAAATGTCAGGGAGATAAATCACCAGCACACCTCGTGAAACTTGCTGCTGCACTCTCAGTAAACAAGCTGAAGCATATGGTTACAATTAGGGTTTGTATGACCACAGAAATCAGAAGCTGTAGTCATGAACCACAGCCTCGCTGTCTTGTGCACTGATGGTCCCTGCTCCAAACAGCTGACAGGCTACAGAGAGCTACAGCACAGCTCCCTGCACAACACAAGCCTGGGCAGTGTCAGGAAGACATCACAGAAAAGAGGCTTTACAGACCTTTAAAAGCACATAAGCCTCCACAACGGTAAGTATGAAAAATTGTGTCACTGTCACAAGGGTGTAGTGTGGCAGTCAAGGGTCCCCAGGAGCACCAGCCTCTTATGGGTACGGGTAAGGGTGGAAGGAACCACAGTGGATCATCTGGTCCCAGCTCCCTCCTGCAGCAGGGTCATCCCAGAGTAATGGCACAGGAGTGTGTCCCACAGGAGATGGGTATGGAATATCCCCAGCAAGGGAGACTCCACACTCTCTCTGCTCTGTTTCAGTGCTCAGTCACTGCACAGGAAAGTTCTTCCTCATGTCCATGTGGGTCTTCCCAGGCATCAGTTCCTCTGCTGCCATTGCTGGGTCCCACCAAGCAGAGTCTGATCCATGCTCTGAAACCTCCCTGCAGATACATGAGTCTCTTCAAAGTCAATGGAAGATTTCTAAGAACTATCAAGCCCAGGAAACTACAGTGTAAATTGCTCTTCTAGGAAAGAATGCTTTGCTCTCACTTCTATCAGTGTATGTACAAAGAGCAGAGCTCACAGAGCAAAGCCCATGCTACCCGTTCAGCTAGGCCTGATTAATAGTGGTTTACTAGCAAAATAATGTTGGTGAAGCCAACAGAACTGATCAAGAATTTCATGGAATCTTAGGATGGTTTGAGTTGAAATGGGACCTTAAAAGCCATCTCATTCCAAACCCCTGTCATGGGCAGGGACACCTTCCACTGTCCCAGGCTGCTCCAAGCCCCTTCCAGCCTGGCCTTGGGCACTGCCAGGGATCCTGGGGCAGCCACAGCTGCTCTGGGCATCCTGTGCCAGGGCCTGCCCACCCTCACAGACAGCAATTCCTTCCCAATATCCCATCTGTCCCTGCCCTCTGGCACTGCAAGCCATTCCCTGTGTGCTGTCCCTGCATGCCTTGTCCCCAGTCCCTGTGCAGCTCTCCTGGAGCCCCTTCAGGCCCTGGCAGGGGCTCTGAGCTCTCCCTGGAGCCTTCTCTTGTGCAGGTGAGCACCCCCAGCTGCAGAGGGGCCCCAGCCCTTGGAGCATTATTATTTCTTTATTATGCTACAATTGTTCTGGTTTCAGATCCTTGTCATTCAAAGTCCCAAGAGCTTGCTGGAGCTGGGGCCAAATGCTACCAGAAGTGCTACTGCTGTATAATCATTCTATACTCTCACATCATTCAAATACAGAAAGATAAATTAGATTTCAAGAAACAGAACATATATGACACAGTGTATGTCAAAGGAAGTGTCTAAGAGCTTGACAGCGAATACATCTCTGGTCTGCAGAGATTCCTATCAGACACAATGTATTTCTGTACCAACGTTAGTAAGGCAGAAGGTGAGTTTTTGTCATAAAAACATGAAAACTCTCAAAGGCGACCCTGAGGCACTGCTCAGGCAGCAGCAACCCGATTTCAAACCAGCTTCTGTGGTCCTTGTAGCACCTAAGCAGAGATTTTGGGCAGGATGAAGCCACTCTGGCACCAGTTTTCTCTGCAGCTCCTGCAGACTGGCCCTGCCACAGTTAAACAACCAGAACACTCAACTATTTATTCTCAAAGTACCAGTGCTTGAACTGCAGCCACACACTTTGCTCTGTGTCAGGCACACAGTCAGGTGAACTAAGTGAAAGGTTAAAGATCTGGAAACTTCCTCTATCTTCCCATTCAGATAGGGGAAAATATCATAGTTACAGCATCAAGAAGATGACACTTACAGACTGTAAGCAAGAAGGAACACAAACAGACAGAACTGATAAAGAAAGCTCAAATGTACATTTCCATTGTGGTGGGCATGAACAGGCAATTAAGCATTGACTAAGCACCAGAGATAGACACCAGATCTGTGACACATCACGAAAAGGATCTGGAAGGTAGAAGCAAGCAGAGTGAAGCCTTTGTTAGCAGAAGTAAAGGTTGGTGAAATCATAAGAAATAACAGACACATTGTTAGTACTTTTTTGTGTCTCTTTACTTTGATATATTTTAATGTAGATATTACAAATCAAGCTACACAAATTGAAGAGGAAAAACATATTACCATAAAACACTAAATATTACTAAATAGTTTTCTTGTAAAGCTAAAAATTACTATTGAAATGCTTCTATATTAAACAGAAAGTAGCACCAAAAAAAACCAAAATAGGAGTAAGCTATAGTGTATATAAATCACAGATGTACAACAGGAATCTGATACTTTCAGGTATCCTAATGCTGAACAGTATAATGCATATACTTGCCTGATATAAAGTCACTAATGGTCAGGAACATTTCTCTAGTTCCAACCAAAGAACACAGACATGAGAAAACAAGCCATCATTGACCACTACACACTGAATCCTGCAATTTCTATTAATGCTACAACAGTACATTTGTGTGGCAGATTAGTTATGATGATGACTTAGGTGATTAATGAAGCTGAATCCAGTTACTGACTCTGCTGTAGCTCCTTACAGATACAGCATTGTACCCCTCACATCTATAAACACCCTAACAGCACAAACTAAGTCAATTAGATCCCACCGTTGCAGTAACTCCTTACTTCTGCCAGATGCATTAGTGTCTGGAGTTGTTTTTAATAGCAAAGTATAAACTGGATCAACTGTTTCAAAGGAAACCATTTAAACTGACTTATTTTTCAATAGTCTTGAGTAGCACTATCATTTCCCTGTCTTAGCACATCATCTGTTTGGCAGTTCCTCACTCTAACAAGGATTTTATTTTGCAAGCAATAAAATGACTAATTTTAAAAAAATTGCTTGTCCACAAAAAGTTGTCTCAACTTAGTTGACTGTAGACTATGAACTGGCAAATGTTAATAAATCTCAACAAAAAAGAAGAGGGAACTTAGAGCCAACAAAAAAGCTTGTGTTTGAGGGTAAGTTGGTTTGATGTGCTTTGTGAACCAAGAATAATTAATTTCTGGTTTCCAATAAATTAGTTTCTAATATGTAAACTCTACTGCCATGCATATTAATGTCATTTATGCTTCACAACACTGCCCCAGATCTAGCAGCACTTTACAATCACTTTGCACACCTACTGAAAGACCACAAAGACAAAGCAAAGTTGACTCAGTAGAGAAAAATCTCCTTTATGAAGTTACAAAAATAAATACCATTCTTTTTCCCCTCCGTCCAAAACCACCATTGTTTCTTTAATTACTGGAGCATAACAGAATTGGCAGGACAATCCAATCCAGGTATTTTATATCCAGGATAGGAAAAGGTCCTTGCACAGAGGTAACCTGGATCCAGTCAGAGGCCAAACGCAGAAGTAACTGGTGTGAGGATGTTAGCTGTGTGGTTTCAGAGTTAAGGAAGCTCATGAGAGGAAGAAAAACAGGCTAGGAAGGATGAGAAGCAGGAGAAGGTTAACTGTGGGAAAGGGTAAAATTCTGCTCATAACGTGTATAATTATCACTCCTGCTGAATCACAAGGAAGGAAAAGGAGGGTGCATCTAAAATATGGTGCTTGTAAGAGTTTGTTGATCTCCTGCTGCAGTGCAAGTGACTACAAAACAGGAATAACATTATACATGATCATGTAGATGACTGTGGTATCAAGTAAAATAATTAACAAGTATAATAATTATTTTAGGCCTCTCAATTTCATATTGAAAATATTTTTTTAAACCAGGCTCCTATCTCTTTTCATCCTAAGCAGATTATATTTAGACTACTTCAGTAAACTTACTTTAAGCATTATGTGGTATTTAAAAGGCACTAAGCAACACAGAAGTGAGTTTTCAATTCTTCCATTCTTCTTTCAATCTCTGTCATGTAAAGATTACAAAACACACCAAAGTAATACAATACAGAAATCACATCCAAGTTTTCCACAGCTGTTCATCGTTCAAAATTCACTTTTGTTCCCTAACAGACTATCACCTCGTGTTGCTGCATCTTCATTTGTGCTGTGCTCTACCCACATACCTGAGGCTACATGAACCAAAGTATTGATATGATAAGAGTTAATTCAGAGATAAGACAGGCAAATATGCCATCTGCTCTACAATCCTACCGTGCCCATGTTTCACCTATAGTCCAACATCAAATACAGACAAATCATTAAAAAAAAACTCAGCCAACTGTCTGGGCACGGACAGAAAAAACATTTCTGTTTTTTAACAGGATGTGGTACTTCTTTTTTCCCTTTTCCCAGGCAGGAAATTAGAAAGCTCTTTTAAAAGGCTCCTCTTCTTAAAGCTTTAAATGAAGACACTTAATTTTCTGGGCTAAGAGATGGCACTTCAGGTACTCATGAAAGAAGCAAGAAAACAAGCGTAGGCGTATGCCAAGGTAGTTGCTAAGGGAATCGTTCAAGAGGAATGAAGGAGGTGGGAGTGTAGGAAGAGACAAGAACAGATGTAGGCTGAAATCTTAAGAGTTTGCATTAAGAAATGGAAACTTAATATACAATGAGTAAAAAGTCAAGGGGGATATCATGTAAGAAGTGTTACAGAGAGAGGCTCAAGTGGTGGCAATATGGATGGATTTACAAATCGGTCAAGTAACCAGAAGAGAGGAAGAAGTGTTTTGCCTGTGGCAGCACTGAGACAGAAAGACAGTAGAGAGATCAGAACTAATAATAACATAAATAACAGCAATTATTCAGGTAATAACATATACCGAAATATGCAGTAAAAACGGAAAAACTACAAACCAGATACCGAAAACTGCATTAGAAAAACATGTTAAGAGCAATTTCTCCTAGCACTTGAAACGAAGGAAAAGAATATACCTGGTGGTACTCCCGAATAATACGTTGTAAGGAACAATTTAATTAATGTGGCGTGTGTGACAGTGAATAGCAAAGCAAGCCCGTACTTAGCGCTGGGTTTCGGCTAGGGACACAAGGCAGGCGCGGCGCTGGAGCGGCAGCCCGGAGCGCAGAAGGAGCCGTGCGCTTTTAGTGCCGCCCTGAGGAGAGACGCGGGCACTGCCTCCACCGCACATCCTGGCAGACCCCTTGCGGCCTGAACTTTAATATTCCCTCAGGAGGCTGCCAGTGAATTGATTTCACAAAAGAGCTAAATAAATAGTATTGGTTTTAACAGCAACTGACTTGCAAAGTGTTCTCTAGTTTATCAGGGGGAAAGAAAATAATATCTACCTTTGCTGTTAGCACTGTATTATGTTTTATTCTCGTTTGGTGGAAAAGAAAAAGCCTCTAGGACGGACTTTTATATACCAGTAAAACACATCTGGTGTGGGGAAGGGAGCAGCCACCAACCAAAACAGAGTGTATAGTATAACAAAAATGAGAAACCTTTCTCTTAACAACAAATGGCATCAAATCTTTTGCTATTCTTCAGACAGTATTTCTCTACAGCAAACAGTCTGGGAAAGGTCAGAATCTAGTCATACTTATCAGGAAAAAACATTAGTCAACTTACTGGGAAAGGCTCAATATGTTACAAAAATTCCTATCTAGGTTGCTCCCTTACATCAAAGAACCTCCCAGGAGGGACCCCTTGGGACCACCTAGCCTAACCTTTTGCTCAAGCAAAGCCACAGAGCAGATCACCACATGCATTGAATAATTGTAAAGAATAAAATGTGCACATAAAACTATTTCTTGCAACATTTTAAGTAACTTGAAGTATGTGATTCATCAAATAGGGCACTATTTGGTTGGCTGAGGGCTTTTTAATGTGTCAGTAAAAAAAAAACCCAAGGGCTGGGTAATACTTTCACCATCTGCTGTCCTGCAGGTATAATTGCTTCAGATTCTAACACATCTCAAGATGGGCCATGCAGGCCTGAGGACAGCTTTTTTACACTGGTATCACTTGCTGAAAAAGAAATGGGCTACAGGTGTGTCTGCAGGAGAGAGCACACAGAAGGTGATACTTCATATGGTCTGAAGTACAATTTATAGAAAATGAGACTCACTTGCCACCCCAGATGCAATTCCATAGAGCAGTCCTCCTCCATCTGTTTGCTGCTGAAAGACGTGGGTCCCTGGAGGAGGGCTTCTCTCTTGTCTAATGAAATTATACAGCAAAGTTTTCACAAGTCTGCTGGTGTATGGGAGACTGGAAAGAAAAAAAAAAAAAAATACAAAAACCTTCAGTTGACTCACACCTCACAAAAATTGGCACAAGAAAGTCCATGTAGGGTGCAAAGGCTGGTGTTTGGCATTAAAGATGGTCAGTAACTTTTCCAGTGCTGACCAGACTGGAAAGGGAAACAGCACCAAGGTCTTGCCGATGCAAAGCTGCCCGAACTTTAGCAGGGGTCTGCAGGAGCTTCTTCCACAGCAGGATCATGAGAACTGCCTTTTGATTTTTGTTTTTTAAATAAACCATCTAGTTTGTAGAATCATTGTACTCACTAACCTCAAGACACAACTGGAAAGATATTTGTGCAATGGAAAGAAAAGCTGTATTTTTTCAGTTTTTACTCCACACTCTAGTACACAGAACAGGTATCAACAGCATCTCTCCACACACAATATTTTTGTCTGTGTGTGCAGCTCGGAACCAATCTTAAGCACCTTTTCATACTTCAAGGATTCCATAATTCCAGGAATTTGCAAAGACCAATGAAACAACCAACCTCACATCAGTGAATCTGAAAAACACTTGTAGAATTTGTTTGGTTTAACTAAAAGGTTACAGAATTTCTAAAATGGAGTAGCATTTCCACAGAAGCAAACAGCTGGCTCCCATTCCCATCTGATTTAGAGCTGAAAAGACAGGATCTCTGTTAGGATGGACCCTCTGACCATCTGTAGAAGCCCAGAAGGTGAGGGGCTGATGTGCATGTCTCAAACACCAACAGCTGCATGGTGTGGAACACCATGTTTTTGGAACAACAAACAAGGACTGTTGGTAGAAACACCCCAGAGAAAGACCAGGATGCGGCTGCAGAAGGGGCCATGCAGAGGCAGAGCAGCATTTTCCGGGACAAAGCTCCTGGCTGTGGCTCCTGCAGAAAGCACAGCCCGGCCCAGCACGGGCATGGGGCTGAGGAGGGCCGGGCACTGCAGGGGGAACAAACCCATCCAAGGCCCCAGAGCCTCCAACCCATCTCCAGGAAGGACTGAAAGAACCAACCATGAATGAGAACTGACTTGCACAAAACGTGGGGAAATTCCCCCCAGGGAGTAGAAGAGTTAAAAGGTGCCCCACAAAGCCCAGGGCCCCAGGACATCCCATCAGCTGGATCCACACTGGAGCCAGGACTGGTGATCTCTCTCTTTTTTGTCCTTCCTTTCTCTCTCCCCTTCTTTAATCCAATTCTCTCTCTCTCTCTGTATCCTTCTCTTTCTCCCTTTACAGCCCCCCCAACTATATCCAAACCCCACATGCCTACACTGGGATATCAGGGACAAACACACTGTTTTCCATGCCAAGTGTGTAATTTACTAATAAAACTTGGCAGATGTCATTCCTTTTGAACATGAACATGTACAAATCCTGGGTGCTTCCTTCTCCTTAGGGGTGGGATGTCACACCACTATCCCTCCAACTGTTCACATTGCTCCTAATTCCCAGCCACCAAATCCCCATGTCTCTCTCCAGAGGCCAGGCACCTCCTACTCCAAATCTAGCAGCTTAGATCACATACAAAGTCTTCCCGCAAGCATTCCCCATTTTCCCCCAAACCCTTGATTCCTTCAGTCCAGAGACACCCCACACATCCTGAGGCTCTGGCTCTATCCTGCTGCTGTTTCAGGCTGAAATCCTGTGCTCCAAGCTGAGCCTCCCTCCTTTCCCTGCACATCAGAGCAGTATCTGTCTCTTACACCTAGCAGAAACTTCAGGAAACTAGAGAACAAATACATTTATGAGAAATCTGCCCACATGGAACTTGAAGTTGAAAGAGGATGAATGAGAGCCTGACTATAATGCATGTAAGCCACTGTGAAAGCACTTGAACACAACCACCAACTTGCCAGAACAAGTGGTATTACTCACACAACCAAGTTTACCCCTGGCTAAGAGCTCCCTTCAGCTCAGCACAGCACGTGTCTTCATCTTTCCAAGGACTGCTGCTTATCTGGATGGCAAGAAAGCTCCAGCATTTCTGAGGGACACGAGTTCTCTAGGCTGCAGTGCTACAAGACTGATTGCTGAATCAAAAAACCATCCAGAAAAGTAAAAGCTGTTTTAAGTTGATGAAACTATCCTCAAAATACAAAAGTTATTTCCAAATTAGTTTTACTGAAGTCTGGGCTGTGAGATTTCCGCCCAAATCCCTCCAAGAGCCTTTACAGATGTTTGCTTTTGTGTTCTCTCTTCTTTTGAGCAGAACAAATTTTGCATCAAGAGAACATTTTGCTGCCTTCTGTTTTTGGGTACAAACTACCTAAAGAAGCCAGCAGCAGCGTTTGCTTTGCCCCTAGGCAGCCCCCCAGAGCAGGACATACCATCGACCGTGCATCAGGTATCTGTGAATGATGCTCTCTCGCAGAATCTCTTTGTGGAATAATTGGCAGGAGAGGAACACAATGAGAGTTGTCACGGCTTCCAAAGAAATGCTGTATGTAATATCTCTGCAGAATAAAGGGAAAATTACAGAGATTAATCCACTGGGTTGTTTACAAGCCGATTTCCAAGAATACTTGGTAGCTTCACCTGAACTTATACACTGTGTAGCACAGAGAGTTTCAACTAGGAACATGTAAACAACAAATTCAAGAAACTCGGAATCATTTCATATCAAAAATGGGTGTTTTTCTTAGAAATAAGCACTTTTTTCATATGCCAAAGGACAAAACAATGTAAAAAGAGATATTGCTCATAGCACTCAAGTTGCAATTGATAGACTATACTTCTTCCTCAAAATAATAAGTATCTGTCAGAAGTGTATCCTTTGTACTATTAAACAAAATTGTCACAAAACCATCAGGCTAAGTGAGGGACTGAATGACTGAATGTCAGCTAGCCCAAAACAGCTCCATCTGCCAAGAAAACTGGATCCCTGTGAGAGGAATGTAATATACAAATGCCAGCTCAAATGTACAAAACACTCAGGGTATCAGGATACCACATACATTGTTCAGTTTTAAATGGTATTTTTAAGGTAACAGAGAAGTAGAAAGTTTCAAGGTATTACAGATAATCACAAAGAATGAGCTGCAATGCTTAAATACAGACACCAGACAGTTCAGCAAAGTTCATTTAGCTCAGGCTGATTAGGAAAGGCTGTGCAGCAGAACAGATGACAGGCACACTATTAAAAATCTCTTCTGATTTCTGTTCCCACCTCTGCCTATAATGACTTTGTTACAAATCTTGTTTTTAAAAGGGAGAGAAAAATGGCATTTGCCTTCTTAATCAGTAAATTGCAGACTGCAAGAAACCTTTTAAAACACAATGAACTAACTTGGACGTGAACCAGTATCATTCTTACTTTCAACCAAAGACCATTTTTACATCCTCCAAAAGGAGGTACTTCATTTGGTGCAATAGCATCAGAAATAGTTATGTGCAGTGCATCAGAAATATTGTTATCAAGTATTGTTATTGTTACCACAAGACATTTTTAATGGTTCCCCCACTATCACAATTTAATTTCCACAGTATGCTTTACAACCCAGTATTGCAAAGTTACAATGGTTTCCCTGCAACAATTACCAAGGTTTTCTGACCTGGGACCTACTGGGCATTCAAAATCTGTTTATTGTTGTCAACTATTTAATAGTACCTGTATCTAAGATTTTTTTAAAAATCAAAACACCAAAGAATATATCAGCATCAATGTTGTTTAATCAATTGTCCTAAATTTTTCTATGTTACAATGTCACCTTCCAAAAATTTTATTCGCAACAGTTAGAATAAGTACAAGCACAAAACTAAGCTCTTTCAAATAATGATGAATTGAAAACCACAGTGCAATCTCCAGAAGCAAAACAAATCAACCCCAGAAAAGACTAGATTTTCACTAGTCTCAGGATCACAGATAGTATGGTCCTCACTAAAACACACAGGATTTTGTTTAGAAGAAATCAGTCTAATTTTTAACATAATCAAATAGCTTAATATTCTCAAGTATGCTGCCAGATATGCTGTAAACAACATGCATTACTGTGAAGTATGAAAACAAGAATTTCACACATCACAGTGCACAGACAGCTTAAGTTAAGCCCTTCTGCAGCAGCTCCAGACCAGAGTTTCTGCAGAGTGCAGTTATTTACTCAAAGCCAACAGCAAACTGGAATCAAAATTTCCTGGATCACAATCCACAGAACTGCACCACCTCTCATACAAAAGTATTTTTTAAAATGAAGGTTGTGCGCATTCGCTCTTTTTTATTTTCTTTCACCTCATTTGAGTATTTGAACCCCGAACATTTGAAGTTCCGAGTTGGGAAAGGACACACTGCCTAAGTAACATTTTCCTGAAAATCATGATGTCCTTTTGAATTACTTTTACTCTCTGTGAGTTACCTGACTTTTTGCCCACTCCTGAGGAAGTTCGCCAGTGTAAATGCTGATAATTAGATCAGGCCAGAGGTTACATTCTGATCTGGTTCCACTGCAAATTTGTCTCAGCCAGAAGCAAGGCTGCACTAGGAACAGCGCCTGCTCCCTCTCCAAACCAGAGGTGCTGTGCAATCTGCCACCCACACGCATCCCAAGCAAAGCAGAGAGGACTTACATACGTACATACCAATTATCAAAGGTTCAGCCACCAGCAAAAAAACATTCAGAAATATTTTTCTATCAAAATAAAAGCAACCATTTGGGAAAATATTTTTTTGATATTATAAGAAAAACATTCAGAAACTCATCATTATGACAAAGGCTGAGAATACAAGAACAATGTCTCCTACCCCAAGGTGATAAATGAAAAGGGTAATAACTTCATGACATACTACAGCATGCACTGGATCACTATTCAGAGAGGAAACAAATTTTGGGGTCTAGTATACTTTTTCTCCATTTCAATCATTCATTCATTTATTTTTATTATAACCCACAAAAGTGGAATAAAAAATGTGAGGAAACATTACAAAATAATTTTCTGTTTTGATAAGATTCAGCATTAAAAAATAAACTAAGAGATTACTGTACTGTATTAAGTAGATTTTGTGAGGCAAAAAATCTGCTTTCAATATCCTTAGAGAAGTTAGATAGAAAAAAAAAAAACAGAAAGGTAAATTCAAGCAGTCCTACTTAGTGAGTTATTCTCATTTTCTCTAAGTTCAAAACACAGACAGGGCACATTTAACTGCAGAAAAACTTCACTCAAACCTGTAGAATCTGTTCAAACTAAATCTGCTCTGACATAAACACAAGCAGGGTCCTGATATCTGGGGTAACCCCTCAGGTCCAGTCGCCCTTAATTTATCAGCACAAGGATAAAGCTTCAGAGCAAAACTATTTTCTCTACAAGGGTCAAATAAATGGTTTTCGGAAACTCAGGCATTTCTAAAGGATCACAAGAACTACCAGGAACCTCTTTCAACTTCAAAGAACATACTGTTTATTTATATTGAGAAACTATATAATAGGGGGTCTTGGTTTTGATTTTTTTTTTATTTTATTCAAAGCTATCAGTCATATAGAACAACTTTACATGGAATTTATGCTGATCTTCAACTTCCCCTGAAAACTGTTTGCTCGCAGATAAGGAGGAAACTAGAAATAATGAACTCATGTATCAATTACATGTCAAAATTATTTAGCTACTTATTTCAGAAAGCCAGAATAACTGCACGTTGTTTTGAGCTTCTGTGGCACTTTTTTTTTCCTTCTCAAGTGTCTTACCAAAAAAAAAAAAAATCCACAGATAAAGCTCATGTTCGGCGTAA
>VWZP01002534.1:116245-170229 GCA_013396995.1 Dicaeum eximium
AAGTGTCTTACCAAAAAAAAAAAAATCCACAGATAGAGCTCATGTTCTGCGTAAATGGACTTCATAAATCAATGTACCAAAACATGCAGAGGTTGTCTCTCTCGTCTTTTGGATTTTCTCTTTTGGGGATTAATTAACTGTTCTCAGTATTTTAATCTTATTCTCTCTCTCTCTCCTTTCCAAAGGGAGATCTATTCCCATATCAGGTAGAAAAGGTAGCAGGTACTACAGGTCTGTCTCTCTAAACACACACCTTTCACACAGAAAGAATCTGAGACAGACTGAAGCCCATAACTCCATAACTCATGGCAATCGTTTCTCTCCTGCACTTGGGCTCTCCTCTTTTCCCAGGCAGGTGTCCTCCTGGTACCACACCTCCTATTGCCGCGACATCCTTGGCCCAGATGGAGCAGGTCCAGGTTCTCCCATGTGACACCCAAGCTATAACTGATTTCTGGCAACAAACCCTATACATAAACATGTACTCTCTGAAAAAAAGACACATCGTATTATATCTATCTGAGATTATGTTAAATTATGGATTCTTCACAGAATGAGGAGCTCCAAAATGCAAGATTCCCCAATACTAGCATAACAAATGTGTGTGTGTATTTAACACGTTTTTGGTGTCTGCATTTCAATGAAAAACTGATACATCAATGGATTGCTTCCAAAAGCAAATGATGCCAGATCATTTCAATAAAAGCTTTTAAATTAAATAACAAAGGACTTGTATGATTTATAGTAATCATTAGATAACAACTTATTAAATCAAAAGACAAAAATTAGAATAACAGAATGGTTTGGGTTGGGAGGCACCTTGAAGCTCATCCAGTCCCATTCCCTGCCATGAGCAGGACACTTTCCACTATCCCAGGCTGCTCCAAGCCCCATCCGACCTGGACTTGGACAATACTGGGGTGGAGAGCCCACAACCTCTGTGAAATAAATTCCAAGTCAGATCACACTCCATCTTAATCTTCTTCGTCAGGTAGGTAAGAGAGATCCTGGGCTCCTCTGGGACCTCTACAGCCCTCACAGTGCTGCTTTAAAGCAGCACTGCATTTAGACATACGGTAGAACTGCTTTAGAAGAAACTGGTGCAGTACCTAATTCTTCCAGGATATGGACTGGAGAGAATATCACTTCTCTTCTGGTCTTCCACTAAGAACATACATTTTAGTTGATTTATTTTATTTGTTAACTTTGGTGGCAAACTTGTAAATTAGAATCATCGAATCCTAGACTGGTTTATGTCAGAAAGGACCTTAAAGCTCATCCAGTTCCACCCCCTGACACAGGAACACCTTCCCCTAGACCAGGTCACTCCAAGCCCCATCCAACCTTAGCCCAAATACTGTTTCCAAATGATGCAATCATTTCACACAGAACAAGAACTACGGTCCTGTTAAAACCACAGCCCCCAGTATCCTGGCATCTGCTTTATCCATTCAAAACCATGTGGATGACCTCCTATCAGCATCACCTACCAAGAACTTCAACAATCTACCTATGTGTCACCATCCTGCTGCTGCTGGCTTCTCTCCAAGTACAAGCACCACTCACAAGCGCTTTCTGTGCTCCCAATCATTCAGCTTTGTTCCCTGCCTGTGAGAGAGAGGTCTGTGACAGAGAACCCAAGGTGAAGCATAGAGGCACCATAGAGGAAAATCTCAGCTATGAACTCCAATTAACACTCTGAAGGCACATGCTGTTGTAAACACTTTAATTACTCAGTGAAATGCAGCTATTTCTATATCAGCACATAGAGGCTGAGACCTCATAAATTATTTCACACCTATAGAGCAAACAGCCTGAACAGTCAGAAACCAAACTCCAAATTTCGACTCCAACTCCTAGATCGAGCCCCCTCCCTGTTCAAATATTTTCCTGAACTTTCACCCAGCCAGAGCTGTCTACTATGAGTATTAAAAGGTTAAAAGGTAACCCATTTTCTAATTTAGGAGAGTTGCCAAAAGGGCTGATTCATACAAAAAGTCTCAAATCATACAGGAACCAGGTTTCATTTCCCTGCTTCCTGAGGGCCCACCAGAAAGGTGAAAGAGGAGTCACCACAGAGAATAGGATCAGTTTTTAAAACTGAAAAGAAAGTACAATATCTGGCTATCAGTCTCAGGATACAAGTACAACAACTCAAAGAGAACATAATCTTTCCTCTTGGAAACACTCCTAATTTTACACTCACTGATGGCACATATGCACTGTGGCAGCTGATAATGCTGTACACTCATTACAGCTGACTCCAAGCATTTGGGAGGTGTCCCAGGGGGGCACTCAGCAAACACTGACTGGAAGTAGAAAGCATCTCTGACATTTCGTACTGCATCTCTCCCGCACTGGGTATTCTCAACTGGGAGAAGAATAGGATGAGAAAACAAAAGTCCCAGAATGGTTTGGGTTGGAAGGCACCTTAAAAATCATCTCATTCCAACCTCTGCCATGGGCAGGGACACCTTCCACTAAACCTTCAAGCCCCATCCAGCCTGGCCTGGGGCACTGCCAGGGATCCAGGGACAGCCACAGCTGCTCTGGGCACCCTGTGCCAGGGCCTGCCCACCCTCACAGACAGCAATTCCTTCCCAATATCCCATCTGTCCCTGCCCTCTGGCACTGGAAGCCATTCCCTGTGTGCTGTCCCTGCATGCCTTGTCCCCAGTCCCTGTGCAGCTCTCCTGGAGCCCCTTCAGGCCCTGGCAGGGGCTCTGAGCTCTCCCTGGAGCCTTCTCTTGTGCAGGTGAGCAGCCCCAGCTGTGCCAGGCTGGCTCCAGAGCAGAGGGGCTCCAGCCCTGGGAACATCAACAATATGGAAATACTTTAAAGGTAGTACCTAAAGGGTGAACATGACAGCTGGACTCAAGAGCCTTTTTTCACAGACCTGTTCCTAAACCATATGAGACTATGTGACTGTGTATATTGTCACCTCACTGGTATTTATTTCTTCCATCTATAGATTAAAAATACTAGAAGAAATTCTGGACTACTAAAGGTTGCACAGAGAAGCTGTATTATTATCTATTTATTTTTCTTATCACCAAGTCTTATTACCAATATCCACCAAAACTAATTAAGACATTTTCAAACAACAGAACATAACAGAGCAGCCCAAATTCCCATAAAAATGGACAGCTGCAGAGACTTCCAGGTGTAGCTTCCAACCCCCAGGAAAGAGAAGACGACCCAGGTGATCCAACAACTACATTAGACCATCAGAGAGTTCTACACAGAGCCAGACCACAGGAATCACACTCTGATGACGCCTAAGTGAAAGACAGACCCACTCCACAGTCTCTCTGTCTTTGCTGTTGAGACCCAAATGCTTGGAACCAGAGTTTTTTCAACACTCATCACCTTTCATGAAAGCAGAGCTGAAAACCATATATGAGAGCAGATTATTAGGAATATGATACACAGCATAATGTACTGTACAGCACAGACCTCTGATACTATGCTTTGAGGTGAGGAAGTTTGTTACAAATTAAAGTGCACCTAGTGAATAGATAGGTCATAGGGAAATACTGATCTAAGTCTAAAATACAAACTAAATTAGAATAGAGTAAGAATATGTGATACAGATAAAGGTTCTCCTACCACCCCAAGGTGCAGCAGCAAATAAAACTCCCTTTATATGAATCAGATCCCTCCTAAACAGAGCACAATCACCTTAAACTTCAAGGCTCTTCAAAGTGAAGCAACACAAATCTCTCTCAGTTTGGATGTTTTCGCTACCTTCAACATCAGTTTCAACAGATGGAAGTTTGCATTTGATGATTAGACAAAGTTGCCAAAAATGCAAAAGTCAGATGTTTTCCAAATAGAAGAGCTACTACAATATTGAGAAAAATTCCTTGAATAGACTCTTTTTATAAAGAACTATTCTGACCTATTCTTTTGAAAGTAACAAAAATAATTAAAATATGCACTCCTGAGCTAGAACAGAAAACATTTCTTAATTTCTTTGCTCCTCACAACTGGAAAAAAACAAAGCCTAAACATTTCTCATCATCTGTACACGGCACCTTTCCTACTCTGCAGTTGTTTTGTAGAGCTTTATAATCAATTATATTGCCTTTCCTCCTCCTACATTTGACTTTTAAGCTCCCATAAAATGCAGCAAGCATGCCTAAATGAGTCAAAACATTGTCAACATTTAAATTTCCATACAACTAAGACTGCACCCTAAAAGAACCATAACTAGAGAAAATAAGGGAATATAATAGAAATATCAACTAACTTGTACTGGCAGCACAGGGTGCTAGTTAGGAGTGATGTAACTAGATCACAGTATTTCATTTTTCCTCCACACGCATTTATAGTTTTTAATGAAGTGAAAATGCACTGATAACAACCAGATGTTCAGTTATGGATACCAGCTCTTAACAAGCTGCTGAAAGAAGCCTTTATAATTTAAAGCTTTGGGAGCTCCATTCTGCAACAAAATGTTAGCAATAGTTTCTACAAAGAAATTGCACAATTAAATACTAACATTGTATCTTTTTGCCCACCATGCAGTTCGAATTATTAGTGTACACTCTTGAGTGCTAACATTACCAAAACCAAAGAAAAAGCAGAGTATCCATAGCACACCCAAGGGAATCATAAATCAAACATCAACATACGGTAACACAAGTGTTATAAGGGACTGCACAAGTATAATTGTCATAAACTGTATTTCCTATAAAATTAAACCTGAAACCTTTATCCCTGGCATTTTGTACAATGCAGCACAGCCTGGTTTTCAGAAAGGTAATTCAAGATATTTTTTATAACTCTCAGACACAGCACCACAATGCTGCAGAGTCCCAGAGTCCCTACTGCAACCTATTTCTGCCTTAAAGCACATTTGCCTTTTCCAATACAAACTAACTTTGAGAAAGATTTTCTTAAATTCCTTGTAAAAAATCTGAGACACTTCCAGGAATGCTCTGCCTCCCAGAAAGGCTCTGCAGCCTTTACTAATCAAATTAAAAAAAAAAAAAAGTTATGTTTCTTAATAGGGGACAGAGATTTGACATTTATCTTCTTTCACATCCCACACCTTCCTTATTAATGTTGAGAAAGATAGTCCACCTGCAATTTCCAAGTATGCTGTAGGTTGTCTTGTAGGCAGAAATGAGCTTGTTCTCCCAAAGCTGGTAACTAGAGCAAGCTCAGAGGTGAGTGACATCTGCCTATACTCAGGAAAAGACTGGAGCCTTCATGAATTCAGTGTCCCTGCCAAGCCCAAACTTCTTACATTTAGAATCCCAGAATGGTCTGGTTTGGAAGGGACCCTAAAGCTCATCCCATCACACCCTCTGCCATGGGCAGGGACACCTTCCCCTCTCCCAGGCTGCTCCAAGCCCTGTCCAGCCTNTGGCAGCAGCTCCGTGGCCTCCTCTGCACTGGCTCCAGCAGCTCCACGTCCTTGTGCTGTTGGAGCCAGGGCTGGGGCAGCTCTGCAGGTGGGCTCTCACCTGGGCACAGGGGCACAGGGGCAGAATCCCCCCTGCCCTGCTGCCCACGCTGGGGGATCAGCCCAGGGCAGGGGGGTTTCTCAGTCCTAGTGCACATGGCTGGGGCATGTCCAGCCTCTCACAACCTCTGGAGTATAACGAGGATATGCCAAAATCCTTCTCCTCAGGGCTGCTCTCCAACCATCCTGGAACAACTATGTACCTGCCTGCAAAATACCACACACAGGTATCCAAAGCACCTGACGTAACATTCAGAGCAAGCTCAAAACGAAGGAGTGCAAGACAGCTGCACAGGTACCTCTGTTCCTGCATTCTGAACATGGAGATGGCCTTGCATGCTTTAAATATAATGTTACAGTTTCAGTGAAGGAGAAAAATACAAGCTTTAACGGGTCTGCAGACAAGCAATATATTCAGACAGCAGCTGCCAGCTGTATCCACTCCTTCACCAAACTGCATCTACAGAACCCAAGGGACACACGAATTATCACGATCTTCTCTTAAGGCTATTGAATACTCCTAACAAAATCTTTACTATTCTGAAAGATACTTCGAAGACCTAAGCTCAGCATGGAGATTTTAATGGTCTGTCACAAAAAAAAAATTCATCTTTAATAGTATCTTTACAGACAGACACGGTTACGGTGCCACTGCAAGCTGCCAAAGCTGTCTGTTCTCTCACAGGTGATCCTAAGTTCTGACATGGAGATCATTACAAGTTTGAATATTTCATGTATTCCACTCAATCTATCCCTTCC
Source organism: Dicaeum eximium (assembly GCA_013396995.1). Lineage (NCBI taxonomy): Eukaryota > Metazoa > Chordata > Aves > Passeriformes > Dicaeidae > Dicaeum > Dicaeum eximium. The sequence continues at coordinate 122,478 of VWZP01002534.1, forward strand.
CCAATTTCACATACTAGGTTTGCAGTTCTCTTGATTCTATCCAGCTAAAGACAAAAAATGGACTACTCCCTTGAAACAAAACAGGGAAAGAAGCTCTAGTGATACCTGACCCTGGAGAGGGAGGTAAGCAAGAAGTAAACTCTCTGAAAACAATTCTGATCACTGTCTTGAACAAAATTAATAATAAAGGAATACCTTATAGCACCGTTTGAAGAACATAGTTGGACTGTGTATTACAGAGCACAAATTTTCCTTTCCCGTACCTATTTCCCTTTCAATGATATGGGAACAACATTCTTAGTTAAGGCATTATCACGTTGTTAAACATATTCTAGTGAAAAACAAGACAGTAACACACATTTTTGTAAGGGTTAGTATTTAGTAGCAATCAGCAACATGCTGTTTCAGGACAAATTTAGCTAAAAACTTATTTGACAAAAAAAAACCAACCATAAGCCAAAATTCTTCCACAGCTCTCTGTTACAAAATGTTTTTATATAGCTGAATATTAAATTATGGACAGGCTTTATAATTTTCTTTTTAAATAATTCATTTTAGCATTAGTTTTTATAGTAATCTAACTGCTTTCAGCAGCTGCTTCTACTTGCAGCAACCACATTCACACAGAAACAGAGATGCTGACAGGTTCAGTTGTTGAAGTGGGTGAGGAACTATCATGCACATTTTCTTCTGCTGGAAAGGCAGAATAAAGGATACCGGACTACACACACACACTGCTACTTCCAAGAAAGAAAATAAAACCCTGCAGGACTTTTAACTTGCGCGTATCTCACAGTCCTCTCAACCCTTTGTACTTCCTCTAATCTGCTCCAAACAAAGCGTGTATCTGCTCCAGGAAGTCCTGACAAGCTCTGTGGAATGACACTTTGAATCACACCACTAATTCATTGCACTCTACCTACACAACTCCTCACGTTAAGGTTGACAGAGATGCATTTAATGACAACAATGTTTCAAAAAACATTGCATCTTTGTCAGTTTTCCAACCAAAAGAACAATCCCAGCTACAAGATAGCAGAGCTCTATACTACACTGTAACAGACAATCTCAGACTCCTCCAAAGCTGCTTCAGCTGGGGTGCTACATTTTAGATACAGACTACAATGCAGTTTAACACTAAAGACACTGCTCACTCTACGTTAGTAAAGTTTATCATCAGAACACTTCCATAAAAGTGAAAGAACACTTTTTTTTTTCAAAGAACAAAGCATGTTCTCCTACATAAAGCACTGAAGCATGTTTTATGACACATTTCTCAACAAGACATGGAATCGACATTTCTCAAATATAACAGATGCATTAAAAAAAAGCCATGTAAACAAATCTGGAGATCTATAGAAACATTCCACTTATTCATTTCTCTTGTCCCTTCTTCAGACATCAATTCAGTGGAATTTTAGAAATCAACATTAAACAGCACAGTATGATTTATTTTTGCAATTTAAACCCCCACAGAACTGCAGAAGAACTTTAGTTTTCACCTTACTGCATACCCCAGAGCTGAAGTGACACCTCCACTGTACCTTCCCCTGTACCATGAGCACAACCATTTCCACCAGTTACTGTCTGTGTGCTGACAGGGGTACCTGAAACAAACGGAATAACTTCTGTTGATGGTTTGAACTGGGTGTGAGATGTTCATCATGTACTTCTTCCAACAGAATATTCAGGGCTGGCACTGGCAGCAGCTTATCATTATCTGTACTGCTCCATCACATGGAACATTCAAATACAACTATTTAAACATTACAAACCCATTACTACAAGTTTCATATTCTCTCAAATGCTCAGTTTAGAAAAAAAAAGAAGACAAAAAAAAAAAAAGCCTACTTACAAGAGGGGAATTTCAACAATGAGCTGGATGAGGCAACACAGCAACTCTTCTATGAGGTCTTCACACTCTGCTCCTAAAAAAGAAACACAGCAAAGGATTTCTGGGTTTTCAAATACCAAAACAAAGTGAAGACTCAAACAGACAAACGCAGATGATCAATATCTTAATCAAGGAAGAAACACTAGAAGTTCTAGCTGTTAAAGGAGATAGGATTCTTTTTCCTGAAATAGAAAGCGCTTGAGATTACTAACAGAGAAATGGTGATGCCTTCTCTTCTTTTTTTACATAAAAAAGTAACTAATAACAACTGCATAAATTAAATGGGATGTTGGTATTGTGGGAATGTGCTAATATTTAGCACATCAAGTCTTCCTTTACTACTTACAGAAGATCATATTAAACAGTGTTATTAGCAACAGCTGAAATAATAACTGGTGACTTCTCACTGGTCCACAGTTAAATGTCCTCTCAAAATTCCCTGCACTTCACATATTTTCTCACTCTGTTTTTTAAACCCAAGCAAAGAATAATCAAAGATAGTTTCATTTGTCTAATATACACCGAGCAACATTATAAAAGAATGTCAAAGGAATGTAGCTACTGAGCATGTCACTGCTGCTCTAGACTAATATAGATACAATTTTTTCACTAATACATATTTATTCATTGAGGAAGTTTTACACATTTCAATGACAATTTGGTGCATTTTAAGGGAACAGGAGTCATTGTCTAGTCACAGACAATGTGATAAAATGCATGCAGTGATTCAGAATTATTTAAAAATTTGCAACTATTCTAAGCAATAAAACTGGTCATATTTTACATCAGTAATTTTTAAAAGCAACTGTAGCAAAAGACTTTTAATACTCACTGAGGAAAAAACTTATTACACCACTTAAGTTATCATATAATACTAAAAAAACCCAGAAGATAAATTTCTTCGCTCATCAGGATTTATTCTGCTTTCAAAAATAAAATTATGATGAGAAACCTACAACACCATAAAGAAGTGGAGGGTTTTATAGTGCTGAATGGCTTAAAAGTGGCATAGCTGATCCCCTGCATTACAGCATTGCAGCACAATAATTACCCAAATGCCTGTTTATTTTGTATTTTCAAATAAATAAGTCCTGCCATAAACACAGCTTTACAGCCAGGTTACAGAGGTGTTACTCTGCTTAACCCAAGTTTGTTCTTGAATACAGAACTCAATTTTAAGAAGCACACCAGGGGGAATATTCACTATAAAGCAAAATTATTTCTTTCCACAATCAGTTTATTAAAAAACACATTAAAAATTGTCACCTAGTGAACTGCACATTCTAAAGGAAATCAGTTTTTTATCACGGAAACGTGGTTTCCTTTATATAGAATCCCCCATGAGTAACACAATGCAGCTCCTGTTAGTAAAACCAAGAACTGCTCAGAGTATATAACCTTGGACAGAAACCACAGCCAATAATGGAGAACAGATAATATATTCTAAAGTAACTTGAATGTGACATTTTCCTAAGGTTTTCTGAACCTAGAAAATGCTTATAAAGCAAGACTGCTACTAGCTCCCAACAAGTAGCTAATTTTTGTCCTAACAAAAGAAATTGAGAAGAAAAAGCTTAAAAAATAAAGTGAGTGCATTTTTAAAACATCATTTTTTCCACGACACTGTATGCACAACTCATCTGAACAGAGAATAAGGTTATTTGAATATGGGAGAAGGCTTTTCCCTCAAGACAACATTCAAAATAAAGGAAGAAAACACTGGGTTCACACAGTCACACAGAATGAAAGATGTTATTTAAAAAAAAAAAAAGCTTAATTGCTGTAATCAATGTCATTCAGCTATAATAATTAATGTATCCTTTTCCCAACTGGGGCACACACATTCTTGTTTAATTTTCATCTTGCCAAAACAATGAGGAGGAGGCAAGCCAAATCTATAACGTGAGAGAGAGCTATAAACACGGAACACTCTGTGTTTTCACAAACAATGCCTCTTTCAAAAGCAGGATAAAGACAATACACACAAGACCCATTCACATTAATAGATCACATACTTGGATCAAAGACCTGTAAAGCCTTGGGGAAAGTAAGTACAGGGTGAACCTGTCCAGACAAAATTACAGCAGGGAGAGGAATCATAGGTGTATCTTCCAAACTCCACTGCAGAAGTGACTGTGATTACACAGGTTTTAAAATGTCCAGTTATGCTGAAGTACCATTTTTTCATCAGCTATATTTAAGTCCTCAAATGTGGGTTATTTCATTTTGCAAGTAATTTGATGGATTTTGACTTTTTGGTGGGGTTTGTTGGTTTTGGGTTTGGTTTATATGTATATATATACATACATATATATGCATATATATACATATATATTTATATACACTTTTAACTTTTTTTTTGTAACACAATATTTTTTCGTTTGCTTTTACTTTTTCAAAGTCACCAACATTACAGACACTGGATTAGCGCACACTACACAGGTAAAATGGCTTCTGCAGAGGAAAGCAGAGATGCCAGAAGGCCCCAGTTCTAAAACCAGTCCAGCTCCATCTTCTCAAGAACCTAACTACTACACCGATAAGACCTGATCTGGTGGATGTGCTTCCAGAGGTTTTGTGGCACCAGAAGATATTGTCCAACCAGAAGGATAAAATGTGATGTTCATAGGGAAACAAGCACCTCCACAGAGTGATTTCCAAAGGACTTGTGAGATGATACTGAAAAGAACAATAATCTTTTCTCAGAAGGCTAAGAGACTGAATAAAGCATATGAAAATGGACCACAGGGTAGAGAAGTTGTTTGTGTTGTTAAGTGGTTGCACTATTCTTTTCAATAACTACTGACCAGGCTGTAAAGAAATACAGAAACTTCAAAATTCAGATATTGTATTGAAACTTTTTTTAATATGGATATTTTATTTACATCATACAGTTCATANTAATAATATAATAATAATAAATATATAATAATAACAGGAATATTCTACTATCCAAAAAATAGAAACCAAAAATTCAAGAAAGCTACACTTAGTTATAAAAAATACAAACAACCAAACACTTTATTTTCTTCTGCTTACTTTCAATAGGCCCTAGCACAACTACAGTTTACTACAATTCATTCATGATACTTCATCTTCCCATAGCTGAGCATGAGAGCTATAGGAATATATATGCCTTATTACCACCTTCTATAGATATTTAGAAGTAAAATTTTTAGGAATCCAACCCAATGGCTATGTAGCCTCAGCATGTTGTGAACCTCAACACCCTGAGGAAGTTCACAAGAGCCATCTCCAACCGGAAACCCAAAGAGGAGCCGAGGAGCAGCTCATTTCCTGCCTCACCAGCAGACCACACACAATTACCTTCCTAATCAACAACATCCCATGAACAATCTGCTCAGATGTAATTGCTAAGTACGTTTGCCATCAAAATGCACAGAATTATTGCAAATAAATGTCACTGTGAATCACAGTCAAGTGCTACTAGACATAGTATAAACATGGGTCTACCCTGGTGACAAGAATCACTTTCCATACCACACTGCAAGGAACTCCCAGTGCAAGGAATAAAGATTGCAGGGATTCCAGCTGACAAAAGTCTCAGCTTTTCCACCCATCCCACTGTGGCATGCTGTACACTGAAGCAAGAGGTGAGCCATTTTTTTAATCCAGGAATAAACCCACAGGCAGTCTGCAGGGATAGGTTATACACAAGCAGATACTCTTTTCCAGTGCATCAGCGAGCTGACTTCTCTCCTGGAGATCACTCATCACAGTTTAAATACATTAAACATTTCAACATGTAGCACTTAATCCTTTGGCACCACAATTCTGATTTCCCCAGAGCACTGGGAGGCGCCAAGGGGTTAAACAGATTTTAATGAACAGTTTTCACTGTTTGATGAGCAAGCAGCCATTCGGCACCCTCAACATGTGTCCTCATTGCAGGAAATCCACAGCCAGACACTCTTGGTTGCTCTCACACCATGCACTCACACTGCTCTAGCATTCTGAGACTTTTTAGGCTTCATGCAACAAACAACATGCAATTAAACACTGAACAGTACTTTGACTTGGCAGTGCTGGGTTAGCTGTCTTGACTTGATGACCTTAGAGGGCTCCTCTGGCCTAAATGATTCCACAATTTACACCAAAGCAAAAGAAATCAAGGCTTCCACGGCAGCACTATCCATCATTTGTACGAGCATCTTGATACAGGCTACATGAAGATTTGTGGCAGACAGTGTTCAGACTGTCTTTTTGCTGTAACGCAACTGATTTTGAATGCATTTGTATTATTCAAAGACAACAGCTTCCTCCTTGAGCATCTCTCCTGCCATCTTCCATCCTGTATAATACATACTCCAATTCCTGGACATGAGCCCATTTTAGTAATTCTGTCTGAAGTCTGTACTCTTGTATAAGCTATTGCCCCCAAATTAAATTTTAGCAGTTGCTTTCTCAAGGGTTCAATTCCAACCATAGGACTGTTACTTTCCTTCACTAGATCCCTAAAAATAGCATTAATTCCACTCTGCAGCTGCCGGTGGCTTATAAAGAATATGTGAAAAGATGCATTAAATTGCAATATCAATGTTCCAATGCTCGTATGTGGTCACCTTCACCCTATTTCCTCTGAAGAGGACCATTACCACCTTTCAAACTATATGAAAATGACTAAAGATTGGTCTACAGCACCACATCTCAACAACTTAGATTAAGCTATATTGAACTCTCTAGCACTTAATTTCTGGTTTTAAAGCAACATTTGGGATTCTGATTCTTAAAAAAACATAGAATCATAGAAGTATTTAGACCTAAAGCATCTGAGGGAAAAGACCCTTAAGATCAAGCACTACCATTAACCTAACTCACTAGTCCAGCACTAAACAGTGTCCCTACATGCCACATCTACAAACATCAGGACATTTAAGTTTCCCCTGGGATGTTTGTTTCACTCGCATTTGTGTGTACCCACCATATGAGCTTGGTCCTGCTTTCTCTTCGTAAGTAAAATGAAGTTGCAGCTCCTCTTCTGACATTCGACTGATGAATACTTTCAGCAAACAGCAAATAATGAACAGTGCATTGTGAGCCTGCCAGATAAACAGGTGGCTAGAAAAGAAGCAGGAACAAACAAGAATCAGTAATGCTTCACCAGCAAACATGCATCAAAAGCCACAAGAAAATAAATGTCAGAGTAGACAAAGTTCTACAGCTGAAGTAAGGGAAAGCCAAAATGTTTAAGCAGGGAGTCTGCAGTTGATTTTACAGGTATCACAATGGAAATTGTATTCAAAAGTAGTTTAGAAAATACAACCTTATCCCTAACTACATTTGTGCCATTAAAAACACAGTAGACAGAACACTTTGAGGAACTCAGCAAACAGTTCAGCAAACTGCTAGAGGTCTCTAGATGCTATGGACTCAAGGCACACAGACATTTGAAAATTACCAACTGGTTCAGACCTGAATGCTTACTGGCTCCCTGAACCTTAGCCCTTTTCCCAGGTGAACAGCTTTCAGGTGACAGTAGGCATTTAAGGACTTCATGAGCACCATACAGCAGGATTTTCTTATGCAACACACACCAATATTTTGTAAGCTTTCTGAATGAAAGGGAAATACAGCTGCATAAAAGTTTTTTGAGTCCCAGTAAGCAACTGCTGGGGAGTACAAGCAACAGCACAGAGTCAACTAGTGCCCAAAGCTGTACTTTCAAGGTATCTTAGGATTAAAACAACAACAGCTATCTGGGCACAAGTAACTTCTTACTTTAGATGCAAGCAAAAGACTTGATGGCAGTCCTGGGAACAAGGAGGAATTCCGGCCCCAGATCTGATGAAAGTGGGACATTTATCTGTGGGTGTGAGGGAACAACTACAGAAAGCCTCCTGAAAAAAAACCCCACAGTGTTGCACAAGGAACCTGTTGGAGTTTTCTCTTACTGCTGAAAGGGGCAAACAAAACCAAGAGCAGCTGCATATCATAACTTGAAAGCAGTATTTTGATACATATTTATATATTCATAGATATAGATATTTTAAATATTTCCAAGATAGAATACTGGCTCATACATTAAGTTCAGCTTAGAAGTTCAGATAGTTTTTAAACATCTCTAAGGCAGTTGTACCCACAGCTTATACCATTTATATAAAAATGTGTTCATCTAACAAGCAAATATGTATTTTTCCCCAGTAATCTGCTTACCTATNGGTAAATGAAAAAAGTATGTTTTCCTTAGTAAGGATGACTAAGCCCTTAATTTTTAAAAAGCATGTTCACCAAAGACAGTAAAATTTCTGTAAAAGTACTAATAAATCTATGTAAAATTAAGAGGAATAATAACATTACAATAATAGATTAATAATATAATAATAATAAATATATAATAATAACAGGAATATTCTACTATCCAAAAAATAGAAACCAAAAATTCAAGAAAGCTACACTTAGTTATAAAAAATACAAACAACCAAACACTTTATTTTCTTCTGCTTACTTTCAATAGGCCCTAGCACAACTACAGTTTACTACAATTCATTCATGATACTTCATCTTCCCATAGCTGAGCATGAGAGCTATAGGAATATATATGCCTTATTACCACCTTCTATAGATATTTAGAAGTAAAATTTTTAGGAATCCAACCCAATGGCTATGTAGCCTCAGCATGTTGTGAACCTCAACACCCTGAGGAAGTTCACAAGAGCCATCTCCAACCGGAAACCCAAAGAGGAGCCGAGGAGCAGCTCATTTCCTGCCTCACCAGCAGACCACACACAATTACCTTCCTAATCAACAACATCCCATGAACAATCTGCTCAGATGTAATTGCTAAGTACGTTTGCCATCAAAATGCACAGAATTATTGCAAATAAATGTCACTGTGAATCACAGTCAAGTGCTACTAGACATAGTATAAACATGGGTCTACCCTGGTGACAAGAATCACTTTCCATACCACACTGCAAGGAACTCCCAGTGCAAGGAATAAAGATTGCAGGGATTCCAGCTGACAAAAGTCTCAGCTTTTCCACCCATCCCACTGTGGCATGCTGTACACTGAAGCAAGAGGTGAGCCATTTTTTTAATCCAGGAATAAACCCACAGGCAGTCTGCAGGGATAGGTTATACACAAGCAGATACTCTTTTCCAGTGCATCAGCGAGCTGACTTCTCTCCTGGAGATCACTCATCACAGTTTAAATACATTAAACATTTCAACATGTAGCACTTAATCCTTTGGCACCACAATTCTGATTTCCCCAGAGCACTGGGAGGCGCCAAGGGGTTAAACAGATTTTAATGAACAGTTTTCACTGTTTGATGAGCAAGCAGCCATTCGGCACCCTCAACATGTGTCCTCATTGCAGGAAATCCACAGCCAGACACTCTTGGTTGCTCTCACACCATGCACTCACACTGCTCTAGCATTCTGAGACTTTTTAGGCTTCATGCAACAAACAACATGCAATTAAACACTGAACAGTACTTTGACTTGGCAGTGCTGGGTTAGCTGTCTTGACTTGATGACCTTAGAGGGCTCCTCTGGCCTAAATGATTCCACAATTTACACCAAAGCAAAAGAAATCAAGGCTTCCACGGCAGCACTATCCATCATTTGTACGAGCATCTTGATACAGGCTACATGAAGATTTGTGGCAGACAGTGTTCAGACTGTCTTTTTGCTGTAACGCAACTGATTTTGAATGCATTTGTATTATTCAAAGACAACAGCTTCCTCCTTGAGCATCTCTCCTGCCATCTTCCATCCTGTATAATACATACTCCAATTCCTGGACATGAGCCCATTTTAGTAATTCTGTCTGAAGTCTGTACTCTTGTATAAGCTATTGCCCCCAAATTAAATTTTAGCAGTTGCTTTCTCAAGGGTTCAATTCCAACCATAGGACTGTTACTTTCCTTCACTAGATCCCTAAAAATAGCATTAATTCCACTCTGCAGCTGCCGGTGGCTTATAAAGAATATGTGAAAAGATGCATTAAATTGCAATATCAATGTTCCAATGCTCGTATGTGGTCACCTTCACCCTATTTCCTCTGAAGAGGACCATTACCACCTTTCAAACTATATGAAAATGACTAAAGATTGGTCTACAGCACCACATCTCAACAACTTAGATTAAGCTATATTGAACTCTCTAGCACTTAATTTCTGGTTTTAAAGCAACATTTGGGATTCTGATTCTTAAAAAAACATAGAATCATAGAAGTATTTAGACCTAAAGCATCTGAGGGAAAAGACCCTTAAGATCAAGCACTACCATTAACCTAACTCACTAGTCCAGCACTAAACAGTGTCCCTACATGCCACATCTACAAACATCAGGACATTTAAGTTTCCCCTGGGATGTTTGTTTCACTCGCATTTGTGTGTACCCACCATATGAGCTTGGTCCTGCTTTCTCTTCGTAAGTAAAATGAAGTTGCAGCTCCTCTTCTGACATTCGACTGATGAATACTTTCAGCAAACAGCAAATAATGAACAGTGCATTGTGAGCCTGCCAGATAAACAGGTGGCTAGAAAAGAAGCAGGAACAAACAAGAATCAGTAATGCTTCACCAGCAAACATGCATCAAAAGCCACAAGAAAATAAATGTCAGAGTAGACAAAGTTCTACAGCTGAAGTAAGGGAAAGCCAAAATGTTTAAGCAGGGAGTCTGCAGTTGATTTTACAGGTATCACAATGGAAATTGTATTCAAAAGTAGTTTAGAAAATACAACCTTATCCCTAACTACATTTGTGCCATTAAAAACACAGTAGACAGAACACTTTGAGGAACTCAGCAAACAGTTCAGCAAACTGCTAGAGGTCTCTAGATGCTATGGACTCAAGGCACACAGACATTTGAAAATTACCAACTGGTTCAGACCTGAATGCTTACTGGCTCCCTGAACCTTAGCCCTTTTCCCAGGTGAACAGCTTTCAGGTGACAGTAGGCATTTAAGGACTTCATGAGCACCATACAGCAGGATTTTCTTATGCAACACACACCAATATTTTGTAAGCTTTCTGAATGAAAGGGAAATACAGCTGCATAAAAGTTTTTTGAGTCCCAGTAAGCAACTGCTGGGGAGTACAAGCAACAGCACAGAGTCAACTAGTGCCCAAAGCTGTACTTTCAAGGTATCTTAGGATTAAAACAACAACAGCTATCTGGGCACAAGTAACTTCTTACTTTAGATGCAAGCAAAAGACTTGATGGCAGTCCTGGGAACAAGGAGGAATTCCGGCCCCAGATCTGATGAAAGTGGGACATTTATCTGTGGGTGTGAGGGAACAACTACAGAAAGCCTCCTGAAAAAAAACCCCACAGTGTTGCACAAGGAACCTGTTGGAGTTTTCTCTTACTGCTGAAAGGGGCAAACAAAACCAAGAGCAGCTGCATATCATAACTTGAAAGCAGTATTTTGATACATATTTATATATTCATAGATATAGATATTTTAAATATTTCCAAGATAGAATACTGGCTCATACATTAAGTTCAGCTTAGAAGTTCAGATAGTTTTTAAACATCTCTAAGGCAGTTGTACCCACAGCTTATACCATTTATATAAAAATGTGTTCATCTAACAAGCAAATATGTATTTTTCCCCAGTAATCTGCTTACCTATTACACTTAATTTCTGTGTTTAGAAAAGTACTAGACACCTGTTCTGCTTCAAACAACAGTTTAAGAGAATTCTAAGATTTGGTCTGTGACCATGTTAATTAGCAGTGTAAAAAAAATTCAAGAGCTAGCAACAAAAGGACCATTTAAAAAATTAAATGGCACACACAGGTCTTTTCTGGTAACTTACTTCTGACATTCTGCTGAAATTTTTAACTCTTTGGTTCTAGAAAGAAAGACTTTAATCAATGATCCAAGGTTTCCTGTTCGAGGATTCTTCTCAACTAGATGAGGAAAAATAAGATACAATTACAAAGTATGCATAAGCTGACACTATCTAGTTCAAATAATATATAGGAAAAAAACCCCAAATTTCACTGTCTTAAATACTTCTAAATGAAGCACAGTATGTCTTGTTTTTCTGTACAAGCATTCTTCTTTCAAGATTCTCCAGTACATGGCTTACTAGTCCATAATTGTTCTCTAAATACAATTAATCCTAGATTTAAAATATCCCAAATGTGGGATACTCATACTCATACTGTTTCCTTTCCCAGGCTTGTCTGCAACACAACAGCCTCTTGTCAGAAAACTGGGCAGGTCTTCACAACTACCTTTTACCTTCTTGCAAGACCGCTGATCACATTTATATCATCCCTTCCTTTCATCCTCTAATTCTTTCCCCTTACTGATCAGCTTAAAGGGCAAAGAGATAACGACATAGTAGAGATGGAATTATTTGTTTTAAACCTTGCAGTCATATCAAGTTCCGTAAAACAGTTAACAATGGAAGTAAAGGTTTGGGATATACATAAACACACTCTTTATACTGCTTTAATCTTACTAGGGCAACATAAACAAATAGAATGCTAAAGGCATGAATATTCACAGGGATGCTGTTTCCCAATTTTTCTGGTAAAGTACATGGAAAAAAGATGGCACAACATCTCACCTAAAGACTTGCAGACTGAGATTGTGGCTTCTTCCAAGAGCTTCAAATCAGCACTAGGTAAGAGGAAAAGAGAACAACACTGGTTACACAAGCAATTGGGTTCCTGTACTTGAAGTGAAAATTCATTACAAACAGTAATAAAATCTTTCTATGAAGCACATAATTTTAGCCATCCATTAGCTCATTGAGGACAGTTTGTCCAACCTCCCTGCTCAAGCAGGATCTCCTAGAGCCAGCAGCCCCAGACTGTGTCCAGGTGGCTTTTGAGTATCCCCACAAGCTCTCTGAGCAACTCATTCCAATGCTCCATCATTCTAACATCAGGCAGTGCAATATTCTTTTGAAGTACAGCAACTATAAAGCTATAAAACAGGAAACTAATATTCAAAAGTGAATTGTTCATCAGAGTGAAATTATGCTGGTGTCTTCTCCCAGGGAACAAGGGACAGGATGAGAGAAAACAGCCTCAAGCTGTGCCAAGGGAGGTTTAGGTTGGATATCGGGGAAAATTCCCGCATGGAAAAGGCTGTCCAGCCCTGGCAGAGCTACCCAGGGCAGTGATGGCATTCCTATCCCTGTAGGGATTTAAAAGCCATGCGGTTGTGGCACCTGGGGACAGGGGTCAGTGGTGGCCTGGGCAGTGCTGGGAAATGGTTGGACTCTCTGGTCTTTGTGGGCTTTTCCAACCTAAATGAGCATTTTTTTACTGCTACTTTTGCAGCTTCAGTGCTGCCATGCTCAGTTTGGTGTTACTGAAAATACAAATAGAATAGTAGCCTACAGAAAGAACTTGAACTTTTTTTACAAGAAATTTCACATGAAATTACACACTTTTAAAAACATGAATAAAAGAAACCTCAATCTGACATTTAACCTCAAGCTAAGCAGCTCTTTCCTTTTAACCAGTGTTATTATACTAGTGCAACAATCACATCAGATACAGCAAATTGTTCATAACTTCACTAATTGCCTCGTGATACGCCTCAGAAAAACACCATCTGAAAAGAACAATAAAGCACTAAAGCAAAACCTGACAGCAACCACTGAAACCACACCAGCTGTGTCAAACAGCTGACTATATACTTCTGACTACAATACTTCTGACCTACCAGTGCAGGGCAACTGATCCTCAAAAACATCCTTAACAGATGGGAAAACAAGACAAATCATCAGATACTGTGTTCAATGCCACACTGAGCAATACGAATATTAATAACTAAAGGATACCCTGTTCCACCATTCTCATCATTAAAATTTTTTCCTTCTATCTTGTCTGAATCCACCCTCTCCTAGTTTAAAACTACCACCTCTTGTCATATCATGAAGGCCCTACTGCTCAGTGTTTTGGAAGAGATGGTAGAGCCTCTATACAGACTGAACATATATAGCCTGACCTTCAGGGACTTCTGAAGTTCAACAAATTAAAGAACAGTCAAAAAAATGTAGTTCAACACTTGCAGTCATAACACAAGCCTCCTCTCTTTTTGAAGTCCAGTGAAGTCTTTTTAAATTTACATGGTAATCCAGTTTACAGCACACTATTGCATCAACCTGAGATTATCAGCGGTGCTGTGTGGGAAGCTGCTAAACCAGCTCCAGTGCTGAAAACCCTGTGGAGCCATGCTCTTGGAAGCTGTGGAGTTCGAGCTGTTCCCCAACTCATGAGGACTAGAAGACACTGTAGAAAGACCAGTCAAAAGAATTATTTCAAAACCCTTCAATAGGAAATTATTCAAGATTCAGACATCAAATTAAGCTTTAAGTTTTGCCTGCAAATTTTCTTGTATATCAGATTAATTTACTGTGTAGTGAGCTGACAGCTGAGACAGCTCTTCACCTACAGCTGAATATCCTAAGACAACTTTAGATTATGCAGATTGGCTTGTCCTGATATCAATTACCAGCATTCATTCTTCTCTTACAAACTGCTTTGAAACACAAGATTCAGAAAGAACAAACTTACACTTTGATATATACTTTAAAAACATTAGGCTTGGTCTCAAAGGTGGTCTCTTGTTCCAGCACTACAAACATGCAGAGTAATTAAAAACAAATGGTATTGAGCAAGAACACGCCACCAGCAACTATGGACAACACAGCTTTCTAGGTCTGTGTGACCTTACACTTTTTTGAAAAAACAAAAACTTCTAAATTTGCTCAGCTGGCTCCTTGTCATCAGGATTTATTCCTTCCCAAGACCTGGCAGGCAGGGAGGGTGAATATTACAATGGACAACAACTCAGTAGACAGTTTTTAGGTACTGAAAAATCATAATCTGACACAACATGATCCCTCCCACTATCCAAAGATCCTAGGGACACAGTCAGAGTGGTTATTGTAATTGCTCCAGGATTTAAACCCTAAATGCAGACATTCAGCTTTGAATTATGGTTAATTTTCTCCCTAATTTCTAAGGTTAGGTTTCAAAGTATAGCATTCTTACAGATTTTTTTTCTTCTCTTTGAGTCATTAAAACCCACACAAAGTCCTCAAAAAAATTCCACTGAGTTGTTCCGTTTCTGCAAGTTGCCAGGATCAAAACCAGTGGCAAAGCAAGCAAGGCTTTCAGAACTTCAGCAAAGCTTTTAACGCTCCAGTAATCCTTTTTCATACTAAAATGAAGTTTAACACTTAAAAATTAACTACAGCCCATTGCCTCTTATTCATACAACAAGAACACAAAAGTGAATTTTGCCACACTCAAGACTAGGCAACAGCTACTACAAAATTTCAGTTTACTCAAATGAAACATCTAGTGAGAGGGAATTACAGCAGAAATATCACCCCAACAGACACACACCAATGAAATATATCCCCAACAATGGATTCATTGAGACAATATCACAGAGGGGTACAATAAAATAGCAGCTCATTTGTAAGTACCTTGGGCCAAACTTAGCAGTGACTTTCTTGCCTTTGACTGGGCAGTAAAGGGAAGTGAGAGACATGGAAAAAGCCATATGGGTATTTTCTTGTGCAGTGAAGAGACAGAATGTAAATTATGTAAATTATTATACATTATGATTTGGGTAGAAGATGCCAGAGCCAAGATTCACAAGGTGGCACAAAAGAAACAGTACAACCAACTGTAGTACTGTCTTTTCTCTACAGTCCCTGTGGAAATGGCACCTGGTTAATGAATGAATGTAAGAATGGAAACTCAACACTAAAACATCTGTCCTTTCATTAAGCCACACAGAACACTGGTAAGAAATACTTGGATTGTATTTCAGCTCTAACAAGAGCAAGGACTGATGAAGTGAAGCTCCTTCACTGCACTGATCACAAATAAAAGTTCCAATTCTCTCTGAAAACCCACATCTGAGGAATACAGCCTGCCCTGTTGTCAAATATCTGTCAAATACATGTCTGGAGCACAAGTCTGAAGAGAAGCAGCTGAGGGAGCTGGGAAGGGGCTGAGCCTGGAGAAAAGGAGGCTCAGGGGGGACCTTGTGGCTCTGCACAAGTCCCTGACAGGAGGGGACAGCCAGGGGGGTCGGGCTCTGCTCCCAGGGAACAGGGACAGGAGGAGAGGGAACATCCTCAGACTGCACCAGAGGAGGCTCAGGTTGGCCATCAGGGAAAATTCCTTCATGGAAAGGGCTGTCCAGCCCTCGCACAGCTGCCCAGGGCAGTGGTGGAGTTGCCATTATAGGAGGTATTTAAAAGCCATGTGGATGTGGTGCTTGGTGACATGGGTTAGAACACATAAAAGTAAAGGACAGATTTGTTAAGGATGGAGTGTTAAATATTTCCAGCTCTATCAGAAACATTTGGTATATTTGCAACATGAAACAGATTATCTATTGTTCATAATAAACTGGCCGTGAATATGAAAAGTCAACTCTGCCTGCTGCTTGATGGCCCTGCTGAGCACCAGTAGGAGAAACCCAGGCACTCCAGTAACATCCAGGAAGCTCTGCCCTGGACAAGACACCTCTGTGGAAACTGATCACGTGCATACGGAACAAACTCTGAGGGTGGCAGGGCCCCCACACAGATTGCCCACAGAAGCTGTGTCTGCCCCTGGATCCCTGGCAGTGCCCAAGGCCAGGTTGGACAGGGCTTGGAGCAACCTGGGACAGTGGAAGGTGTCCCTGCCCATGGCAGGGGTGTGAAATGGGCTGATTTTTAAGATCCCTTCCAACTCAAACTGCTCTGGGCTTCTGTGACACCAGCTTCAAGCCACGGACCTTTAACAGCACGATCACAGTGACCTAGGTGAGTTTGCACATGTGCTTCAACTGGCACAACCTGCACTGAACCACCTGGCTCCCACAGAGCAGTACATATTTACATATTCACCAGTTCTACAGTTTTCCAAGAAATGAACAACAGGTACCATCTGATGTGGGGATTCAAATAGGCTGCAAACATATGGGGCAAATAGAATAGATTCAAAGCAGAATATTCTTAACTACACAGACTTTACTGGCTCACTTGGATACAAGCAAATTTGTGAGGTTCATGGCTGCTTCCCACACACTTCAAGAAAAAATTCCAGGCTTCATAGGAGTTCCTCTCTCATCCTGTGATCTGATGGCCAGCATTTTCAAAGTGCTTAAGAAAAGAAAGAAATTATTTTATTTGCTTTTCTTTTATGTAGAAGCTAAGTCCACAGACTTCAGCAAAACTAAAATTAGTAATAGTGAAATTTGCTTCCTTGACAGCACAGCCATGTTTAAAGAAAATTGGTTTGTTTATTTTAAAGGTGTCCAAACAGGAGAGATTTTACAGTGGCAGTGATTATTTTCTGTAACATCTTAACACCATGTAATAAGAGTATTTTGCATACCAATTGCCACTAAAAACCACTCTACACATAGGCAGCATTTGTGTGACTGCAGCTATCATACATCAGTGGTGAAAGTAAAGAACAACCAAGGATAATCATTATCTCCTTGGGATTTATTCACTTTGTGTTTGCAATCACTCATCATAGTCCAAAGAATTTCTTCATCAGGAAGTCAGTTTTCTCTAAGAAAACCTCTTTTCAGTAGAGGTGGGAAAGAACAGCAAATTGAGCAATCTATTAGTCAACAAAATTTCATCATTTTCATTGACTGCAGATTTTTATTTCTGGCTTCTTACAACCAAAAAGCAGGATCCTGCAGTCAGCTATTCTGGCATGTCTTGTAAAAGGTATTACTTCCAAAAAGATCATGGGGAAAAAAAAAAAAANTAGCATTATAAATAAGATTATTTTTAAATGGTTGAATTCAGCTGACTTGCTTTAAATTTACTAATCACTCTTCAGCAAAACCATAATTATTAAGACAGTGAAGGTTGTTTCCTGACAGTAGCCAACTTTGAGGAACATGGAACAGCACCACAATAGAAGATGTTTCAAAGTTGCAGGGGGTTCTGTTAAAGTATCTCCACATAGCAAGAGAAAGCCTTCTGCCTAAAAGCTACAATTATAAATATACTCACATCACAACACCTGCCCTTAGTAGGCAGGAAAAAGACCCAAACCAAAGCAGACAAGTACCCCACTAAAAAAGGAGGGGGGAAAAAACAAATCAAGCTTTCCTGACAGCTTTTTCCTCAAACTAAAAGCCTTTTTTCTATGCAATTGAACACAAAACAGAAGAACCAGCCCATTTACTAAATTCATACTGTGGGAATGCTGATTTTAATGGACTAGCTGGAGGAAAGACATCAAAGAATATAAGGCAGCATATGATTTGTTGTACCATTTTAAAAATGTACCATGTTAAGGCAACATAAAAGCTTCCCATCTTTATGTCTTTCCATTAAAGTCCCAGGCACATTATTCTTGAACTAGCAACTCATTAATAACTCTGGGGAAGGAACAAAGCAGAACAGTAAATATTAAGCACATGATTTTCAGCAAGTTCTGCTTTAGTTAACTTTAAGTTTTCCATCAGAAAATAATTGTAACTAATACCACCACTAAGGAGGAGGTTGCATTCTCGGTAGCAAATCATAGAAAAGCCAGACAAACACACAGTCTGCCTAGACTGAAAGCTAACACTCCAAAGAAAACCTCATAGCTCTTAATCCTGACAGTAACTAAAAAAATCATCCAGAAAAGCTGTATTTCATTTTTCCAATATCCAAACACTATTGGATTGATAGAGTAGTCACCCAAAGTATAGAAGTGGCAGATTTAATAGCTTTTATAGAAATTTAATTCAGCTCCCACAAGTCCATTCTGTGCAACAAATAAGGACCTGTGGAAGAAAACAAAAAAAAAAGAACGTGCAGGAGTGTGAAATTAGAGTACCAAGTATTTCCTAATGGCTGAAACCAGAAATGTCTCAGAAGACACTTCAACAATACCTGCTTAGCACGCATGATTTGCTTTACGGAAGAGGATATCACAATCAACCTTTAACAGTGAAAAGTATGAGGCAACCTAAAACTAAACTGCTTTGACTGTCATTTATGTTTGCACCACTTCTGTGCCTCCACTCCCAGACTGAGAAAGGCCCCTGTGGCTTTATTTCCCTGCCAGAGATCGAGGCTGGCTCTGGCTGTTCCTGCTCACTCATGTCAGGGACATCGCAGGCAGCGAGCAGGGATCCACCATCAGCTCATTTCTGACTACTGACAGCCGATAGCCCCTCCTAATATTTGCCTAATTACTAAGAAAATCAACAGTATGAAAGGAAGAACAAGCAGCCCAGAAAGGCAGAATGTTAAGACTCCTCATGGCCAGCTCTGCTTTGACCACACACTCTCCTGTTTATTTTTGGATGCCAAAGCAGGTTTAAGCAATCCCATCCTTTAGCTCAATAGGCTGCTGTGCCCCAAAAAATCAATCCCTCACCATGCCAAAACTGTTTTGTGGTGCCAAGCTATGAATCACTGTAGGGAATTATCTTGGCTGAAAAAATAAACAATTCTGCTGTGTTTTCTAGATAGATTAGCTCCTGATCAAACCCACAGAAGAACAAAATAAACACTGGAAGAGATAGTGAAAGGGCGGGAGCATCTTGCACCAATGCTGCTAACAGAGATACAGCAACTCTGCAGTCTGCAGTGCTAGTATTTGGCAAATTTTATTCCATACAGAAAACCACCCTGTGCTCTTCACAAAGACAGACCAAAAAGTCAACAAGACTGAAAAAATAAAACCCAGTAAAGAAGGCATGGCTGAGGAAATGAGCAATGCTAAATAATTTCACATGGAACCACAAAAAGAGAGATTAACACATTCAGTCAGGTAGAGGTCACAAAAAAACCCAAAAGAGAGAAACATGAAGATGAGACATGGATAAAAGGAGGAAGGGATCAACCAAACTGAAACTGGAAAGAGAGAAAAGCAAAACAAGGACAAATAAAGAAATCAAAATGCCAAGACACACAAAGCATAAGAAAATGAAGTCAGTGGAGCACAGAAAGTAGTGCTATTTTAAGATCTGATATCATGTCTTCATGTTTCTTGAAGTAACAAGACAGTAATTCCCCATCTCTCAAGCCAAGGCACAAAGACTACTGTTCCACAGGAGATCCAGCTCTGTTTGACACCTAGGATCTACAGTACCTGGACTAACTTGGAACAGCTTCTGTAAAGCAAAGCACTTGTCACAAGTTCCTAACTAGAAAAAGCATACCTGGAAAAGTGTTAAAAACGGCGCAAGCTTTCTTACACTCACTGATTCAGATTTCCCTTGGAAGCCTTCCTCGTATATACTGTTTCCTTGCTATGGCCAAGGCTTCTTGACAAGGTAAATTTGTTGGGCATCTGTTGCTGAAAGGCTAAACCTACCCCAGCCCCACCATTGCCCCACCATTTCCCCACCTTGCTGGTTTTTGCTTGGATAATTTGGGTTTGGCTGATTGCTTTTCTTACCAACACTTTTCTATCATCTTCTCTTCTAATGTTTTTCTCTGCCTCCTCCCCTATGGTACTGACATATGTAGAACAGAATTATGACCAAAGCAGCACCCAGAGAAGACAGCCCTCTCCTCCCTGGGGATTGCATCAGTCCCATCTTTGCAAAACCTTCAGGAAACAGATCTTTTACTCTGAAGCATCACTAACTGCCTCCAGAAAAAAACAACACAAGACACTTACATAGCTCCCAATAATACTTGCAAATAGTCACTAGTTTTGCAACAGACAACCAAAAGAAGTTAAAAGAGAATAATTACTTTTATTCAATTTAAAAAGAGAAGAAAACTGCAAAACTCTGTCCTGTACGACAGGTGAAAACTGGCTCCTTTCCACAAATCACAAACAAGCATCTTGCTCCTGACACTTAAGCCTCATTTAAAAAAGAGTTAACTTTGTAATTTGGAAGATTTCAATCTCAGAAATTGACATTGACCTCTATTGTTCCATTTCTGCAGGCAAGGTTATCTGATATAGACAAATGCGGAGGGTGCTGTGCAGCCAACATCATTGGATTTCATTTGCCAATGGTTGTCTCAGGTAGAAGCAACTAAATGGGAAATTTCTGTTTCCTTCCAATACTAATGCAGAAAAGATGCCTCTAAAAATATTTCTTCTCTAGCTCCCAGGCAAGAGCACCATCTGGTGTTCAGCTAATTAAAGCTTTCAACCTGCATTTGGATCACTTTATTGGACTGCTTGTCTTTTTAATTATGTTTCTTGCTTGAGGTTTTTTTGTTTGGTTAGGTTTTTGCCTTGTTGATTTGGGGTTTTTTTCAGCAAATTTACTCTGCACTGGATCTGATTTCATGGAACAGGCATAAAAAAGCTGCAAAACAAGCTAAGAAAATCTCCTTAACTTTCATGGGAGAATGAAGGAAAATAGAACAAGCAAAAGAAATTGGTGGGGTTTTATTTGCAGTTATTATTAACCCAAACAACAGAGTATTATATAAGTTCTTAGAATACTGTCAATCTTATTTGTCATGGATAGGCTGTAAATAATTCTTGTCTTCAGGGATCCTAGAGGAAAAACAACTGCTCGTTCGCACACTCCCAATTCCGTACTGCCCTTTACCAGCTTTACAGCTCTCCACAACACTGTCCCTTCTTCCTAAACTCTCGCTATTCTCTCCAGGCAGAAGCCAAAATACTTCCTCCTCCTCCTCCTCACTCTTTACAAAAATAGCACCTAGTAAATGCTTCCCAGCTATTTACTTTGACCATTTTCCATTCCAGTTGCCTGAACTTTCATTTACGAGAAGCACCGGTTTTATGCTGAAAACTGTAAAAATAGTTTAAGTAACACCTGAAAGTATTAATATCAGATTGTTCTTGTAAGACTGATAATCAACACACAGGCCAGGAAATTTAGCAATGGAGTTAGGTTAATAGAAGTTACAAGGGCTTAAATTCTCTACTTCTGGAGATGTGCTATGGATCCTCTAAAAAATACTGATTTTATTTATACCCACACCATTTTCTGGAATGAAAAGGCATTCAAAGCTTGAATTTTAGGTATTTAGAAAATATCTTTATGGCAAATACACACCAAATTTCTTTTTAAGATGCAAAGAGGCTGAAAAAAAAGCCATACAGACTAAACAACTAAAAAGCTAACCTACAATTAGATCATGCAAGAAGTACAATTCACTCTAAATTGAGAGGAAACATCAAATGTTGGAATCTTCAGCAAATCCAGTCAACCCAAAGGCTACACCAAAGGAAAAGAAAGCTTCCTAAAACAACAAGGAAAAAAGTTTCCCCCCAGCACTACAGACCCTATTTCTGATCTTTACCAGGAGAATGAATAGCAATTACAGCTATTACGAAGAAGAAAGAAACCCACAGGAATGGAAGAGGTGGTGGAAAACGCTTCCAAACTTAGAAACAACAGCCTATTTTACACAGGCATTTATTCCTCTGCTACCTAAAACAGGAATAATTAACATAACCACTCATTTGCTTTCAGATGGTCACTTCTATAAACATACTATCAAAGCCAGCTCTTCAACACCCTCTTACCTGTTTGTTGGAGTGGTGAAGCTAAAAGACAGAAGCTGGTTCCAGAACGGGTCATTCTCGGAGATGGGCTCTGATCCTGACAGTTTCTGTAAGTACTCATTTTCTGGAAGCTCGCTGATACTGCTGCTATTTGCTCCCATCTTCTTTATTTGGCAAATGTCTTTCTAAATTTTCATTTCTTTGAGGAAAAAAAAAAAACAAAAAAAGAGAAACATTTTAAGTCTTTTGCACAAATAAGGAATATGAGGACTCTGAGTTAGCCACCAGTAAAGCTTTAGATCACTTCGTTGAAAAATGACTGAGATGTAGGAATCAGATGCATAGGAATATATTAGAAAGCTTTCCTTTCAACAAACTTTGGACAATAACATTTTTGGTCGAGAAAGATAAAAGTTTCTATGCTATTTCTTCAGTCATCATGTCACTTGTATTTTAATAAATTACACTCAACAAGAACACTGCAACAAAGTTTTATCACTAACAAGGCTGCTAGCAGTGGGGAAAACTATATAGAATTCACAATTTTAATGGGTGAGTCAAGCTGATATACTGTTCAGAAATATGTTTTCAAACTGAACACGCACAGATACAAAATTACTATTTCTGTAAAGATGCAGCTAATTCCTGCGTGTCACCAAAGATCTACACCTCTGACTTTCCAGAGTAAGCACAGCTCTTATCATGCTGTTATCAAGCAAGCAAAGGTACTACTGACCATACATTAATCTCCTGACCTCCGTAAAATAACATGGCTCCTTCCAGGCAACTACTTCAATGGGAAAAAGCCATAAAATTAACACATCAGAAATACATCTGCTTTTTGATGGAAGACTGCAGAAGCTGGCACTCCAAACCCTCTTACTATATGTGTTGTACTTGATCTGTGTGAAGAATGAGAAGCTTTAAATCCTTCATGCTGCTTCTCATCTTAATAAAGAATTTAATTAAAGAAAGAGAACCACCACAATGCTATCGACAATGTGCCAGGTAGGATCCTAAACACCTCATGTCTTTCCAGGGCATCCACTTCAATAAACTTCCACCTTTTGGGACAAGATAACTGTGACTGACGGGTTTAAAAGCTTGTATGAAAAAAGGCATCTTCGTCAAGATAAAAGTGTTGTGCAACATTTACTGTAACCTAAATACTCACTCCTGAGCTGGCATAAGACATAAGAACAGGCACAGCTCTATCAGCAGATATAAACTACTACTTTTCTGTAAAGCAACTTTTCTGTTGGTTTCTACAAAGACACAGATGGGAAGTATCAGACACAAGATATCAGATACAAGAATCACCACCATACTGATACTCTTAAACTCATCACCTTTGAAAAAGCAATTACTTCCAGAAAAGACACTTCTAATAGCAACTAACATTAATAAAGAACTGTGTAAATATGAAGAAAGCTTACTAAAAACAAACAAGAGATGCAACAAAAAGCTGCAACATTAGCAGTCGTCATGGAAGTTCCCCAAAGAATTCAAATTTGAGATTTAGAGCAACTGCATAGTACTCAAATATGTCAGAAACAACAAAGGGCCAGCACGGTCATAGAGCAGAATATAAAATATATTAAGTGATAAAGAGATCTTTAAAATGTGAAATCATACCAAAAAAAAAAAAAAAGGAAAATGGTGATTATTTTCTAAATTTTATTTGTAGGAGACTCTACAGGCAGGGACATATTGCACTGGACCAGGTTGCTCCAAGTCCCGTCCAACCTGACGTGTTTGCAACATGTTAACTACTGCAAAAGCCAACAATGACGCTGTTGGCCCTGGACCTATATTTTGACACAAGCCTAGTCCCTGTGCCTTGAAATGACTTCAAGGCCCTACATTTTAACCTTTATTTCTTGGAGAAAAAACAAGTCTAGTCTCTGTCTCCTTCAAGTTCCCATTCTCTGCTCATGTTTTCCAGCTCACTTGCTCCAAGACAAACAACTAATGGTGAAGAGAACCAAGAGGCAGCTGGAGCCCTGCCTCCAAATCCCTCCACCTTCACCTGGAACTCAGGAATTCTCCATGCCAGAGCACTGACAGTGCCCAAAACCCCTAGCCTGTTCCCTTAAGTGGAGTCACCATATTCTCTGTTTACAAGCTACTCTGACAGTTCTGCAGTTCCCAAAGCCCCCCACATTTAAACCACTTTCCCACAAATATGACAGTTTCAAGCTAATTCTTGAAAAGGAGTCACGCTTGCCTTCCAGATTTCCTGTGGCACAGCAGCAAGTTCAATACCATTAAGCAAAATCCAAAACAAGGAGGGCTTTAACAGCAAGTCTTAGCAAAATTTTATTGTCGTTTTCAGAGTCAGTGTCAAATCACAGTGCCCAAGAACGTGCCCAGCTCCACGGCCACAGCCACGCCCCCAAACAACATGACAAGTTGTGGAGCCCCTTGTGAGCCCTCCAGCCCTAATGCCCAGCCACTCCTTCCAATCTGCAGAGAACATTTCATTCCACAGACCTTCCCCAAAGCGACAGAAAAGTAAGGCACTGGCTGATTATTTTCTCCTCCAAACAAAATACATAGCAAGCCATCCAGACCTGTCAAAATAATCCACCTGCTAGCTTGAGTTTTAAATACCTGATAGTAGTCTGTTGATAAGGGGACTTGGCAAGCTTTGATTTCCACTCATTCAAGAGCCAACAAACATAGGTATTCTTCTCTGTCTTATACCCCAGGTGGCTTCTTTCCTCTCCTAACTACATTACACTCACTACAGCCCTCTGAAGTAAAAATCTCAGCAAGTTCTACTTGTCTTTCCCATAGATGACTACACTTACAGACACACAAAGCTAACTCCTTCCATCAGGAACTTGTGTTATCCCAAAGCTTGATGAAGTGCTTTGCAATGACTTCATGATGCAGCCTGAACCACAGGCCCTGCTTTACATAAGCAAGACACTCTTGAGGAACTCCACCCATCAAGTGACCCAGGAAACAAGTCTCTCCTTCAGAGTTCATGAATATCCTATAGGAAAAATGTCTAAAAATAATTTAAAATAGAAAAAAAAATTTTAAAAGATCATTTAATTTCCAGGCATTTTAACAACAGTAACAGATTAACCCCAATGCTTTAACTTAGCTGATTACATGCTAGTCATGATCTCAAATACATTTCCAATTCAGCTGCTACTAAACAATATTAAATTAGGTGGCAGTCACTACCTTAAATAATTTTCAAACATGCTGTCAAGTGCTTCTTTCAGAAACAGCTGCCTTTAGCTGAAAAGATCACTGAAATAAAACATGTAACCACTTAAATGTCTACACTGCTTTTGATTAAGAGGCACTGCCTCTGTGACTGTTTGCTGGTTAAGACAGTAGAGGTTCAAGTCACTGGATAATATAAAAGGTTCCTCAGTACTTGGAACAGATTTACAACAGTATTCTTTAAGCAGTATTTAAAACATTTCTTTATTTATCCACTATTTTTCCTACACTTGAATTTCATAACAGCCCCCACTGCACAGGAAGGCTGCTCCAGGGGATCCCAAAGAAACTGCAGAACACAAGATTAAACAGCTTCTGCTTCCTCACATGCTAAATTGAAAAAGCCCAACAAACACCAAATCACAGGAAATTCCCTTTCTCTCCAGAAAAGTCAGTCCTTACTCTAACAGTAAATTACCAATGAAATCTGATTTCCTTTTCACTGAAATACACTAAATAAATAAATGCATGGTTCATTAAGATAAGATTTTACAAAAAGCCAATCTACTTATTTGCCCCACCCCCAAAAAAAAACCTAAAAAAACCACCAAAAAACAACCAAAACCAGACACAACTTATTAGCAACTCCTTTACTTTAACTCAGTATTATTACACCCCCAAAGAATCATAGCCTGGTCTGCAATTGTCATTCTCTATAAATCCAGCATCTGTTTAGTCCCAGAACTTGGCTCCATGATGCAGCAGTGGAGGCTTTAGAGCAACACAAGGCAGTTTGTTTTGCACATCAGGACTCATTCCAATCTCAAATTGCTAGGGGTAGGTAAAAATCCCAATTTCACTATTTCTTCCAGAAGATTTTAGTATTAATTATTAACAAGGCTTACAAGAATATAATGTTTCCTCTGAAAGAAAGTTAAAAGCAATTCAGCAACACATAGAGGCCATGTATGAGCTCCTAAGTGTAATGCAAGGCACAGATGTGTACTGTTGAACTTGGGAAAAAACTTGTCATGTTCTATGTATCTTCTATTTAAATAAGTTTAGACAAGTAATTAGAGTTCTTTAAGGATTGTATCTCCTACTGGTCTCACAACTGAATTGCTAATGCTGGAATTTTATCTGTCCAGCACAGCCAGCTGCCCTCTTCCAAAACTATGCTGGCCATGATCGTCTGGCTGAGTCTGCAGACATCTTGAATAACATAGGTTACATATAGCTGTGAGATTTTTTTTAAATGATTGCTTTAAAGTGTAAGAATTTGACATGGTCAAGCACATGATTCTACAATGTCATCTGAGATCTGGTTACTAGGTTGAGTCTTTAATACAACTACATGAAAATACTGGAAACATTTTCAAACCTAACAAAAATTTCATTTCTATACATAGCAGGACTCTGGTTACCTTTACAGTTTGCAGCTTTATGAACTAAACCAAATGGACACTGTTTTCTTTCCAAGCAAAGCAGCCACAGTCACGGTAAAGATGAGAACCTGAGATGTAATGCTGCTCATTCAGTATTATCAGAGCACTGCACTGAGGTTTTTGGCCCGTTCCTATTTGTATCCAAGAACTGCAGGTTTCAGACTATCTTTCACGCATGAGACACTAAAGCATCCCACAAAATCCAAACATAAATCTTGCCACAGAGTTATGAGACTACTGCAATATATTTACACATAATTTTTCATACAACAGGAAACACAGAAGTTAGATTAACAGTATGTATTGTTCAGCTCCAATATTTGAACTTTACTGTCCACACGATATATTTGAATTCTGACTACTCATTCACATTACAGTAATATTTCATAGATTCATAAAATGGTTTGTGTTGGAAGGGACCTTTAAAGGCCATCCCATTCCACCCCTTCCACAGGCAGGGACACCTTCCACTATCCCAGGCTGCTCCAAGACCCCTCCAGTCTGGCCTGGAACACCTCCACAGATGGGGCAGCCACAGCTGCTCTGGGCAAATCTGCAGCTTTCCAGGCACATTAAGTGTTTATTTACCTGCACTGCTTGGGAAGTTGTTCCAGGGAAGTTTTGGTGCTGCTAAAAAGGCTGAAAAAAACCTACAAGAAATGAGAATCAATCTTTCTACAAAGACAAAAAGCAGTTATGCAAATACTTAATTCATACTTGGAGACCATTCACCAATTTTCATACAAAGAGGTCCAAAACTGTAAGAACTTTGGTTTTGCCAATTAAGTTGGTAAGATTTCACTAAGCAAAACTAATGATGCAGAAATACCTGGCAATAACAATTCATGCCAGTAAAAGGGATCTTCAGGGAAAAAAAATCTCTACAATCATCAGACTTTAGGAATTTTTGCCATTTTAGGTCAGAAAAGAGCATTGAAATTGTCTTTGTTTTTAAAGCACGTTAATGAGTAATATATTCCAGCTATAACTTAATGCTTAGCAATCTTCAAACACTATCAAAACACTATTAAAAATTCACCTTCTCTGACACACCGGCTAGCCACAACCAAGCAGCCTGAGAGATTTCAGAATGGAATAAATGCATCCGTCATGACCAATTAAAAAAGCTTCCCACTGTTTTTAAGTTAATGAGTTACACAGGAAAGACTGTTTCTGCTCACTTTACACTGATTTGTAATTTTCCTCTCCTCTTCTACTGCCTTTTTGGCAACCACTCCTTTCACTCCTTTCTTCAGTTCCCTTTACCCACCCCCTTTTACTTTTGCAGGCTGAAACTGTTCAGACACATACCAGATCCCTTCCCCCCCCCAGAAAAAAAACCACCAAAACCACAAAAAACACAGTTTTATGAGAAGTAGTAGACAGGCAAGCTGCTTTTGTGCAAAAAAAAAAATAAGTGCTCTTTTAGAGAACGTGGTTGACCATGACAGGGTCTATCTTGGCAGTTTGGGGGCCAATACCATCTCTCATAGCTTTCTAGATCATCCTCTGCTTCTCCTTCACCCACTGTTTTTCAGACACTGCCAAGTTTGATGGCTGCTGTCAGGGATCACGATGCAACCCTCCAACCTATCTCTGCAGTAGCCCAGCACACTATTCACCAAGTTCCACAACATCTTCCTGTAAAGCTCAGCACATCAGGGCAGAAGCACTTTTGGATGGCAGTAAGAAATGCAACAGAATTATGAACTGGTCCCCACAATGCCTAAGGACAAGAACAATACAAAAAAACACCCTATTAAGGTCTTTAGGCAACTCTCAACATAAATTATCTGACTTGCTCACTGTTTGCTCAGCTGGATGAATAAACACAGCATCTCTTTTGGTTCTCCTGCTCCCTTCTAGCGCCTTCCCCTTCCAAGTAAGGACCTGAATCGAGCAGCAGTGCAGTGACATCAGCATGGTCCTTCTGGGTTCCACTGAAGCCTGAAGAGTCTTGCACGTAGCAGAAGTGATTAATCTCAATAGATTAGATCAGGCAAAGAAGGCCCCTCACAGGGAAGGCAAGCAGCTGACAAAACGAGTGAGGATGCTGTGTTTTCTGCTCCAGTTCCTTTTCCACAACATTTTCGTGGGAGTCAGTCATCAATGAAAGCCTGATTCTGAAGAGCACAATCTGCTTCCTTCATGTCTCACCTACAGTACAGTTGCTTTGCTCACAACTAAAGAAGGGATTTTTCAAAACCTTCATGGTGAGGCAGAGTATTTCAAGGAGAAGAATTCAGATGTGAGTGAGCACAGATGTTCTGGTGCTTCCCCAAACTGCTCAACAAGAGATGCTATTGTCTTTGACAGCTCATCCTACACAGTTTGTCACATTTTAATGAAGTGTTCTGAAAGGAGATGACTGAAAAATAAAAACCTAAATTCTATAAATGGGACAGAGATGTACTGATCGTGTTTCTCAGTGCCATCTCAGAAAACTAACACATTTTCATACGCTCTATAATCTCTAACCTCCAGGTTACTGGTGATCCACTCTGCTAATTTCTGATCACCAAAATCTAATAATTTTGATAAGCAGATGCCCATTTACTAATCTTAAAATACCTTACTTCAAATGAAATACGAGTCACCTTCACAGGTCGCCTTCAAAGCTTTGTCCTGAACTGGAACTACTGACTCACAGCAGGACAAAAACAACCTTGCTCAAGTTGTTTTCCTCTAAAGTTATAAGAGATCAAAAATAATTTACACAAAAATGCCACTCCAACTGAAACTTCTGATACAGAGCGCTCTAAAAAATATTAAAAAGTTACATGATAGCCTTGAACACCAATAAGCAAACACAGGCTTGTGGCAAACTAAATCCCAAAATTATCATATTTCTACCCAACATGTATTGGCCTTTCCAATAGCACATACCCATTAGTGACACAACTAATCTATATAGAGCTTTTTGTCCTTTATCCCCTCATCACCATGTTCTGTCAGGGCAGGGCAGCAGGTACATGTCAAACCTCTTGAGGAAGCTTTTGCTGAATCCTGCATGTGAAATGCCTTTCTGTTAAGTTCAGAGAGCCCCTATTTAAGTTTTACAGGTAAATAAGCATTTAGAGCATTTAAGAACTTCGTTGTCCAATTTACAAACAAAACAATTTATGCAACAAAATATATCTCTAGTCCATTAATAGAAAATCTCACAAGATCAATTAGGGAGTCCTCAATTTTGTTCATTTTTAATGCTGGCAGTTGCACTCCCATACTAAAACATGACACTTGTGCACAAATCTCCCTGAAGGCTCAGAAGCTTCTCTATATACAAAATATATCAAGATTTAACAAAATTTAAAGTTACAAAAACTATAAAGATCACTTTCCTGTTCAAATTCCTATGTAGTAAGTTATGAAATAAATACTGAACCAAGCCTACCGATCTGAGAGCACAATAACAGCATCAGTTTTACAAAAATATCCTGTCACAGAGGGGAGGAGAGGTGGTGTGGAGGCAATTATGAAAAAATTTAATTATGAAAAAAGCTACGTCTATCCTTACTCTTACATTCCAACACCCCAAGAAAAGATCAGCACTCAAACACAGCTAGTGTTTTTTGGAGTACATGCAGAAAAAAATTCTTTAATCCAATTAGTAAACACTCTCAGAAGGGAAGAAGGCTGGGTCAAGCACACCTTGTAATTTCTGTGTAAAACACCTGTTACAAAACTATTCCAGGTAAGTAACACATTTTTCAAAAGTTTCAAGAAGTGAAAATTCAAATACTATCTCCACTCTGTGCAGTGGACAGGTATTTCTGTAAAGGTTTTGTTTGCTCTCACCAATGGGATTCCTGCTGCCAGCCAGGACAGGTGTGCTGGAACTATAATATGAGAACAACAAACTGAACTTTAAACAAGAATATCAAAGGGATATGGAGTTTTAAAAAAAAAGACAAAACAAAAATATGCACAGCCCATACTGAGACCTGCCTTCACAGATTAAGAACACACAGCACATCAGAACCAACACTGCTGGTTTGACATTATCTCCTTCCACTGGCCAAAAAGAGACTTTTATTACCACAAATACAGCAATGCTTTTCAGAAACAGTTTTGCACCACCTCCCTGATAATCTGTGATGGATTATAGTGTTGGAAATTTTGCTCAATATGAGAATGCTTTAATAACTTTGTCCCTTCCCTCTATTTTTTAAAAATAACCCTCAGTATACCTACCTAAAAAAATCAATTTATGGCAGTTCATTGTTTCTACCATAATTGAAATGGACAGATGGGTTGGGCATGACACAAGTCACACTAAACCTAGCCTGATTTAATAAATCAAGTAGCTTCTATATGGAAGGGATGTTAAGATTACTGTTACACACAAGTATTTCCTCCCTATCTCCCTATCAGACATAAGTAACTCCTGCCAAAAGGCCAAAGTAATGTTCCAAAAAGAGAACTCAAACACCATTTAAGCCTCAAACAGATGTTCAGGTGTTCATTAAAAGGACTGCATTTTTTTTCAATATTGGTATATTTTGCTACATTTCAAAGCTTATACAATTTTGTAAAAGATTATACTGTTTTGGTATCTGTACTCTTCCACATTTTGGGCATTAACCATATTTTTGCAACAGGATTATTTGTCTCTGCTGTCGAAGCTTCTCACAGCTGAAGATGTAACTACAACATAAAAAAGCATGTTATGCAGAAAGACAAATCTGCTCTCTATGTGTAATAATTTCATATTATATTACACATCATGATTTATATCACCTGTCTTCAGAATCTACTGTAAATTAAATTATACTTGCTAGGGTGTGGGATTACTTCAAGGTGCAGTAGACTTTCCACTCTAGAGAATACACTGAAAATTACTGTTGGAGTCATTAATCATCTACTGTGGCATCAGTTCAGCAGCCACCAAACAGGATTTCATGCTTTTAGTGACTTTTCTATGTCATCAGCATGTTAAAACATCTTAACATCTTAAAAACACAGCATGTCAGAAAATGCCAGAGGGCAGGGACAGATGGGATATTGGGAATTAGGAATTGCTGTCTGTGAGCGTGGGCAGGCCCTGGCACAGGGTGCCCAGAGCAGCTGTGGCTGCCCCTGGATCCCTGGCAGTGCCAAAGGCCAGGCTGGATGGGGCTTGGAGCAGCCTGGGACAGTGGAAGGTGTCCCTGCCATGGCAGGGGTGGCACTGGATGGTCCTTAAGGTCCTTTCCACCCAAACCAGTCTGGGATTCTATGACCTCGGAATCTTCCTCTTAATCTGATAAAATCACTGGAAGTAAGCAGCAGATCCATCTGAGTTTAGCAGTAATTTGCTGTAAGTACTTTTTTTACTGATTTAGCAGGAAATATGAGGGATTAGAAGCTCTGCTACTAAAACATCAGCACTGTAAGAGGAGGAGCTGGGGGATACTTCAGCCAAGTGACAATGCTGAGTGCATCCATCACTCCCCGTGCTGTCCACGGGCCTCTGCTGATGCAGCAGCAGTGGAAAGAGAAAACAGCCCATGGAAATGACAGCAAGAGGCCCTCCCAAGCTCCTGGCAATCTAAGGAAAAATTTTCTAGTGGACCCAGCTGGAGCACCCTGAGCGTTTTTCAGTTGGGAATTGACACAAGGTGGGATTACACAACGCTGCATTGGGACACTGGACCACAGCACCCCGGAGCCTCTTTCCACTGCCCTGCACTCCAAAAGTGATCTCTGATGGAAATACCAACAGCTCACTCGACTTCTGCAAATACCTACAATGATTAGAACTGCAGCCCAGCTCGTTATCCCTCGGCACAGGAGAGGGGAAAAAATCAGATTACGGCCTCACGGACACCCCACGCCCAGCACGGGAGATTAAAAAGAATAAATAAATAAACAAACAGTGCTTGGCATGAAGGCATATGAGGTAATACAAAGCCTGGCAACTAAGGTAAGATACCAATTCAATTTTAAACTAAAGTATGCCTCACTTCTGATGAATATTATCATTCATAAGTATGAAAACAGTGTGGTAGGAGTGAGGAGGCAGAGTGAGCCCCAGCAGACCTGAGATGCTGCAGAGGAACAGAAAAGCCTCTGCTTCTCGAGAATAAGATGGAAAATAAATCAATGTATCATCTAGCCATGAACAATAAATATCATTAAGAGCACATAAGAAAAATACCTGTATAAATCTCTGGCTTTCCAGTGCTGGGCGCATTTAAAGGGACATAGGGACATCCCAGGGACCCGAAGGGATCACAAGATCCCTGTAAAGCAGCACTCAAGGTCTAGGTAAAGAGACACAGGCACATTCTGGGAACCCTGCCACGGATCCTTGGATCCTTAAGGGACACAAGGACATCCAGGGGACCCAGCGAGGAACCGATCCCTGGATCCCGAAGGGAAACAGGTACAACCCGGGAAGCCTGTGAGGGATCCCGGGAGATGCCCCAGCCCGGGCGGGGGCACGGCGAGTGCCGGTGCCCCGGCAACTCTGCGCAGCGCCGGTGTCGAGTTACGCAAGGCATCCCTCCATCTATCGCGACACAGGCCCGAGCCACGAGGGGACGGTGACGTCGGGGCAACCGGGGGATCTCGGGGGCCCCTTGCGGAGCCGGCGGCCGCCGGGTCCACCCGTCGCCCGTGCCCCTTGAAGCCACCGCCGAGGCCGCGCTTACCGTCCGTGCCCTGGGCCCGAGGTCGGTGGCGGGGTCGGTGGCGGGGTGTCTCGGCCGGTGCCGCTCGCGGGTCCCCTCACGGCCCCTCACGGTCCCCGCCCGCCTCCACGTCGCCGGCGCGGCCCCACTGCGCGTGCGCGAAGCCCGCGAGGAGCGGTGCGCGGGGCACCACGGGAGTTGTAGTTTTTGACGGGCGGGGCGGCCATGACACCTCTCCTGCCCTGGGCTGATCCCCCAGCGTGGGCAGCAGGGCAGGGGGGATTCTGCCCCTGTGCCCCGTGCCCAGGTGAGAGCCCACCTGCAGAGCTGCCCCAGCCCTGGCTCCAACAGCACAAGGACGTGGAGCTGCTGGAGCCAGTGCAGAGGAGGCCACGGAGCTGCTGCCAGGGCTGGAGCCCCTCTGCTCTGGAGCCAGCCTGGCACAGCTGGGGCTGCTCACCTGCACAAGAGAAGGCTCCAGGGAGAGCTCAGAGCCCCTGCCAGGGCCTGAAGGGGCTCCAGGAGAGCTGCACAGGGACTGGGGACAAGGCATGCAGGGACAGCACACAGGGAATGGCTTCCAGTGCCAGAGGGCAGGGACAGATGGGATATTGGGAAGGAATTGCTGTCTGTGAGGGTGGGCAGGCCCTGGCACAGGGTGCCCAGAGCAGCTGTGGCTGCCCCTGGATCCCTGGCAGTGCCCAAGGCCAGGCTGGACGGGGCTTGGAACAGCCTGGGATACTGGAAGGTGTCCCTGCACAAGGCAAGTGGTGGCTCTAGATGGGCTTTCAGCTCCCTTCCAACATAAACTATTCTGGGATTCATTCTGGTTCTCAATTCTGCATCCAACATTTTCAGTTGGACTTGAGGGAAGCCCAGCAAACGGGACCAGCAGTGAATGTCTTGAGGGTGGCAGGATTACCAGGCTGCATCCTGCCCTCTTGCTGCTTTCCATCATTGCTTCTCCAGGGACAGCCTCTGAAGCGGGGTTTGTGCCATCAGCAGCAGGTTCCAAGGTACCCCTTGGCTCATTAAAAGGGAAACCCTTCCCAAGGTAGTTCCGAGTTTATTCCCACATTCCACGTGGTGTGTGACAGGGAATGGCCAGGCGGGCTCACATGTCCCTGTCCCTGGGCTGTGCATGCCAGCAGCCCGAGCGGGTGTGACCCTGAGCAAACACTGCCACGTTACAGCGACAGCCCTGCTGCGGGCTTGGCCTCGAGGGGAGCGGCACGGCCAGCAGCACGCCTAAAAACCCTGTGTGACAAAACAATAATGTTCTGTAGAGCAAACCAGGCATGTGGGTGTATAAACACATCTATTCACAACACCTCAGTTTGTGTTTCACCATCATCTCGAGGCCGGGCGGGGCAGGGCTTGGAGCAGCCAGGGCCTGTAGAAGGTGTCCCACCCATGGAAATGTCCCACCCATGGAAGTGTCCCACCCATGGAAGTGTCCCACCCATGGAAATGTCCCACCCATGGAAGTGTCCCACCCATGGAAGTGTCACACCCATGGAAATGTCACACCCATGGAAATGTCCCACCATGGAAGGTGTCCCACCCATGGAAGTGTCCCACCCGTGGAAGGTGTCCCACCCACGGAAGGTGTCCCACCCATAGAAGTGTCCCACCCATGGAAGTGTCCCACCCGTGGAAGGTGTCCCACCCACGGAAGGTGTCCCACCCATAGAAGTGTCCCACCCATGGAAGTGTCCCACCCGTGGAAGGTGTCCCACCCACGGAAGGTGTCCCACCCATAGAAGTGTCCCACCCATGGAAGTGTCCCACCCGTGGAAGGTGTCCCACCCACGGAAGGTGTCCCACCCATAGAAGTGTCCCACCCATGGAAGTGTCCCACCCGTGGAAGGTGTCCCACCCACGGAAGGTGTCCCACCCGTGGCAGGGTGTGGAACTGGGTGAGATTTAAGGCCCCATCCAACCCAAACCATTCCATGATTCTAAAACATCACTGAAAGAAAGGTACAGCACTGCTATTTAAAGCAAAATAATCACCATGGCGAACATGGCCTTCTAGGCCTTTTCAATTAAATTACTGCAGCCAGGTTCACTGAAAACAGGGATAATTTACAGTCTGTTACAACCAAAATATGATTTGGTCTGGTAAGCATGCTCTAACAATCAGAAAACTGCACAAAGAAGATAATTCCCTCTTGCATGTCTTATGCACTTTAATGGAACAGAATTATTTCTCACTGAAGGAGATTTTAGTTAACCTGAGTGCAAATTTAATTTCTCTTCATTTCTCTTCTCTTAATTTAATTTCTCTTCATTTCCTTTACCTGCAACCTCTGAAGCCACTGTTCTTTCAGCAATAATGTTCTCCATTGCACAGAAATCATGAAGGACTGACTCTGAGGACTGAACTTCAGCACCATGTCCAACAGCTCCCAGAATTCAGCTGGGACATGATTGCTACACCCAGGTAATAACAGCATAATGTGCCACTGCCATTAGATCAGAATTTAACTTTATTTTCAGTTTAGACATTCTTAGCAGCTGATCATGTGCAGTTTAACATGCCAGAATTTCCTTTCCTTTCAGGATCAGGCCATCAAAATAATCAGCAACATAAAATTAATTCATTTTTATTTAAGAATTTTTGGCTATACTTGCATTTTTAAAAAATGTGTTTTTCAATTAAATTCTTGGCATTCAGCAACTTGTGCAAACCAACACACAGAGGGTTCCACGTCCCATTAAGACCTTCCCATTAAGAAAAAATACCTGAAATTAGTTTATTTGAATGATGCTTTTTTCAAATATTGATTTGTTGATCTTTCCTCAATAGTATTTAAATACACCCAGATAGGTTTAATGCTGGAGAACTTAGGACTAGATTTGCAGTGCTTTGATCACCTAAAGATGCCAACTTGGAAATTTTCTAAACGTCTTCAGTGTAAATGAAGCTGATATTTGGTCTAGGAAATTCTGGTAGATGTCCACGTGCCACCATCAGGTGCCTAAACCTTTTGGGAATGTTATTTTTAGCAAGTGACGAGCACATGGGAATTTCCTCAGTTAAATTCAACTCACTTGATCAATATTATTCGCTCACATGAGGATTTCCTTAATTTCTGCCCACCTGTTTTTCTTAAAGAAGGCTTTGTGCACTCCTTTGCACCACAGCAGATGATCTCATGCACTCAGGCCCAGACCTGGGCCTCTGCTTTCACTCAATTTTATTTAACTATTCACAACACAACAGATTATTGCTCTTTATTGAAAAAGAATAGGGGCAGAAGAGTTATAACACAAATCTCCTGACAGGACTTCCAGTGAAGTGCCTCATACAGAAATTTTTGTGATGTAGATTGCTCCTTTTAGGGTTTAACTGCAGCTAATAAAAGCCGTGGAACACCATTCCAGGGACCATAAATGTGTAATCTTACTTGCATTATCTGCCTGTTTTTGTTTTTGCAATCTTTTCAGAAGGCCTGATGTTTAAATATGGTGCTGGCACACAGCTGGAAGCCTGGTGCAGCCTGCAGTCTAAATTACTACACACTTTGTTTTCTGTGTCATTGTTCAGTGCATTTAATTCTGTAACAATATCCCAAATAACTAAAAAAAAAAAAAAATTATGCAGACTTCATAAATAGATTGAATACATTTACAAATTAAAGCAGCCCCAGTAAAGCTCTTGCTGTACTTTTTGTGGTGCTCCCAGCTGTTTAGAGGCGGATATAGTCTAAAACTACAGCCTGTTTATGAGATGCCCAGCATATTAAAACAGCATGGAAGGAACGACCCCTTCAGCAATGCTCAGCATGTCAGAACACGTGTTCTTGTTTAGCTGCAGAGCTGCAGCTTGGGCATGACTGAGGCATCTCCAGTCCTGTGTCCAGTTTTGGGTCCTTCATAACAAGGAGGACACGGAGGGGCTGGAGCGTGTCCAGGGCAGGGAATGGAGCTGGGAAGGGGCTGGAGCCCCAGGAGAGGCTGAGGGAGCTGGGAAGGGGCTGAGCCGGGAGAAAAGGAGGCTCAGGGGTGTTGGAAATGCGGGCACAGAGAGCTCCCAAGGCCTGGAGCACACAGGCTCAGAGAGAGAGAGATGGATACAGTGTTTGACCTAAGGCCTTGGAGAAGGCTTGAAGGTTTAGAACAGAAAAATGAAACAGACACAAAGTAAGAATAAAGATTTGTTGTTTAAGCAGAAATATGTCTTAAGCAAGTAGAAATATGCCTCATGTAAGTGAATAAATATGATGAGCAACATAGTAGAAAATTTTAGTCTAGTAATAGAACTTGTTATAGAGTTGGTAAAAAGTAGAAGATACAGCAGTAAGTTTCTGTGGATTTAAATGACTGGACAAAAAGACATGCATTGTGGCAAAATCGTGTAAAATGTAGCAATCAATGATTGGTTTGTGAAGATGCTAGCGAGCTTTGTGGAAGTAGCTGATTGGATAAGAAATATATAAAAGACATTGTAACTAGAAATAAAACGATTTCGATGTAATGGTGTTGAATGTAACAATATTACCATCTCACCCATCATGAGACTGATTCTGCAATAAAGTATCTTTTAATCGCCTCATCAGTCAACCCCGTCTACTCTGTATCCCAAACAAGGGGGGACCTTGTGGCTCTGCACAAGTCCCTGCCAGGAGGGGACAGCCGGGGGGGGTCGGGCTCTGCTCCAGGGAACAGGGACAGGAGGAGAGGGAACGGCCCCAGGCTGGGCCAGGGGAGGCTCAGGTTGGATATCAGCAGGAATTTCCCCATGGAAAGGGGGTCAGGAACTGGCAGGGGCTGTCCAGGGATGTGTTGGAGTGCCCATCCCTGGAGGTGTCCAAGGAATGACTGGATGTGGCACTCAGGGCTCTGGGCTGGGGACACGGTGGGGATTGGCCACAGGCTGGACTCTGTGGTCTTTTCCAACCTAAATAATCCTGGGATTCACTGATCTAGGAGAAAGCTGTGGTACACTGATCCAGTGGGGGCTTATGTTCCAAAGATGAGGTAAGAGCTGATTAAAGCAGTTCCAGACTCAGGTCCGACAGAGGGGCTCATTAAGGAAGAGGAAACAGCTTTAACCAAGGTCTCACACGGAGGTGTCGGAGCCTGAGCTCATTGCAAAGTCACGGCTGTGGCTGCAGGGGCACGAATGCTGCAGATGGATTCACCAAAGGCCTGACCAAACCTGGCCCTGGTAGGAAATGAGGCACCTCCCAAGGGCACTGGGGGAAATTAGATACCGGAGTAATTAATTAACTGGTGAGAGAAATCAGTCACAACAATCAGACTGGACCACAGCGACAGTTCAGGGACTGCCTGCATAAAATGGTGCATTTTTAGGCCTGCCTGAGGGAGGATTTTAGGGAAATTAAACCATAAAGGACAATCCAAAACTGCTGGAGTGGTTTAATTTTGAATCTTTCAGAGAGCTCTCTGGTTTGGCAGACAGGAAAAAGCAGGAATTATCACTTTTATTCCTTACTAAGCACAGGGACACTTAAAACCCTTCACAGTTGGGATGCAAGTCAGCAGCAGAATCCATCTTCCCAGAAAGAGGCAAAGTTTGCCCAGTTCACTTCATCATAAATGCAGTTATTTTAGGATCTCCTTCTGCCTGGGGCCTGTCTCCAGGTTTTCAAAGATTTTGTCACCACTTGAAGGGTTTATAGTTCTGAATACTACGAATTCTGTGATTCTGTGTAATAATTGCATGAAGTGACTTATTTTTAAGTAAAATCCTGGTTTATTATAATGAAAATTCCACAAGCATGATAAAGGTTTCAGTTGGATGTTGTTTTTTTTTTAAGCCAGAACTGTGCCATTTTAACTCACTACAACAGAACATAAAGCAACATTCTCTTGCATCATGCCTCTGCTGCTCCACTTCAGGAAAAAAAGGCATCATATTTCAAGGAAATAATTAAGGGAAGTATCACATCAAGACTTTCTGCTTTTAGTAAGCTAAGTAAACAAATTTTGTATGTAGCGTAATTCCTTTAGCTCATCCATAGATTCGACATGAAAAATCTAAATTCTTCATAGATAAATTATGAGCTTTTGTTGTCACCATGCACTTCACAGTTCTTCACCAGAAACAGATAAAGCCTTTACAGTGAAAGCCTCAAGTACTGCACTAGCACTTAGTGACATCAAGATGCTAAGATACATTTACCTTCCATAGATAGATTTATTCTTAAATTATTTAACTTAAGCTCTAATCACACCAAACAGATGGTAGATGAAAAGTAGTTCCAGCGAGAAAAATACAAGAACTTCAGCTTTCAAATATTTTAAATAAACAAATGTGCCAGCTGCCATTTTAGTGGCAAAACAGACTCTGTCGTGCAAGCAATTAAGTTTTTTATTCAGCTAAAATGTGCAAAAAAAAAAAGGTCTCAAATTCAGAGGAATATCAGCAGTTCATACTGGACACGAGGGAATAAAATCCTTAGGAATTAACTTCTTTATGCTGTTTTCTTGTCATAAACTGTTGTGGATCTCTTTGCAGCACTTCCATTTGCAATGCCATTGCTTTCAGACTGCAAATAAAAAACAGTATCATTAATGAGATGTCAAATCAGAACTTCACATCTAAGATAGGAACAGCTGGTGACAAAAATGTCTTTTAGAAGTAAGGCCAGTAAAGATCTATGAAGAAATATGGAGCAAGAAGCAAAAGAGGTGGTGTCTGTGTAGATTTACAAATAATTATTGCTTCAGGGGAAGAGAGGAATGGGGGCTGCAACAACATTTACAAGTCTTTGCATTGTGACAGAAGATAAATAATAAAAGCATAATTTATATGCACTAAGCATCCTCCCCTATTACAAGTGGCAGAGATGGCTGAAGAGAGGGACTGGTTTTAATTTCTGCTCCATACAACTGTTGCGATTTACAACTACTTGACTTTTTTCTTCTCTGAAAGAAAAGCCAGTTGTTTAAAAAAAAAAAAAATCAATTAACCCGTTTCAGGATACGGGCACAATTTCTATTCCTCCAAGACCAGAAAGTGCCTTGAAACAACTATTTCTAGCTGGCACAGCAGTGGTAATTGCTGTTTCTAAGAAAACAGCCACCAAAACATCTGTAAACACACCCAGCTGCCCACCCTCCTGTGGTGCCTGCCCTGAGCTACCACTGGGTGGCTCATCCCGGAGCTTCCCGCTTAGCTGGGCAAATTAATCTTACTTTATGGATTCCAGATCCACCCTCCTGCTCCCTCTTGGCGGCTGCAGGTCCCTGAGGGTCCCCGGTGGTGCCTGCTGGCCCCTGCTCGGTGTCTGGTGGCCCCGGCAGAGCCGCCTTGGGCCAGACGCGCTTGATGAAGGGCGCGACCATGGGGTAGATGTAGGGCTCCAGGAACTTCTTGTAGACCCAGAGCAGAACAGGGATCACGATGCAGGGAATGCACACCATGGCTCCCTCCTGCGCTGGGACAAAGATGGTGAAGGGAAAACACACCTTAGGGTGGCAGTGTCGGTCTGCCACAAGCTGAGAAAACAGTGCTTACACAGTAAATAAAAACCACATCTGATATCCAAACATAGATTGTTCTTTAATTGTAAAGTAGCTGTTAAAGTTTCAAAAATGCTGTGTGTTCCAATGTTATACAGCCTCCAACAAAGGGAATGTTCTTGCTATTTTGACAAAAAACCCAAACCAATTTGCTATTAATTCATTGCTCCTACAGATGCAACTAAGGAAAACAAATCCAGGAAATAAGAAGTTTTGCTTAAGCCACACAAAAACAGTTTAAGCAGCAAGCTGACAATATTAGCCCAGTTCCTGCTACATTAAGAGTCCAAAGGGCTTATTTTGCTCAATCCATTTTTATTTAACGAGAAGTTAGACAGCAGAAAACAAATCATCCATTGTGTTACTACCACTGAAGGGCAGGACAGTGGGAAAGCAGAAAAAAATTCCAGTCAGGATTTCAGAGAATTAGAATATGGGTTAATTTCTTCCTCCTGCCCTCACCTGATCCCACACCCACCCCATATGATTAACTATTAGAAAATGAACCATGCCCTCTCTCTGAAATCCCACAAGTCTTCAAAATTTGCTCCTTGGAGTCTATGATAAAAAAAAAAAAAGCAGAAAAGCAAAGCAAGGGGGCAGAAAGGTCTATCTGGGAGAGGAAGCAGTTAATTAGGGCTAGGCCTGTCCCTGCCAGTGCTGATGAGCAATATGTTAGACACATTCTGCTGCCACACAACTTTGCCCTTCACAGTCCCCCTCTCTAGGCTGCTGACAACTCAATTCTCACACCAAGAAGCAGAACAAAAGCTTTCCAAGATGGAGAATGAAGAGTCTGACATGCACACCTCACTAGGGAACAGTTTTGCTTTTATTTTATGCTATCCTGAAGATTTTTAGCCCTGTGGAAAAAAACAGAGAATCAGTTTCCAGGTGACTGCTTCCAGGTTCTGTTATGGCTGCTTCAAATACAGTTTGAATCTACTCTCTGAAGTCTGAGAGGAATCTTATATTGAGACAACACAAATCACAAATCCTTTAAATTTATTTTAAAAAAATATTTCAGATAGTGTCCCCACCAGAACTTCTTAAATATTAAATTTACAGCAAAACGTGGATTCATCCAACAGCTGAAGAAAGTGGCTGGAGGGAGCAGCTCAGGCTGTAGAATCATTACAGAATTATGGAATTATTTGGTTCGGGAGAGAGCTCCAAAGTAATTTCCTTCTATCCTCTCTTCCACTATCCCAGGCTGCTCCAAGCCCCTTCCAGCCTGGCCTTGGGCACTGCCAGGGATCCAGGGGCAGCCACAGCTGCTCTGGGCACCCTGTGCCAGGGCCTGCCCACCCTCACAGACAGCAATTCCTTCCCAATACCTCATCCAACCCTGCCCTCTGGCACTGGAAGCCATTCCCTGTGTGCTGTCCCTCCATGCTCCCTCCTAGGGAAACACAACGTGTTGTGTTGCCTCTGTAGCCGCTCCGTGCCGGGATTCCTGACCAAAAAATCATCCATACCTCCGCCTGAAGCACCAGCGATGCCCGGGGTCAGGGTGAAACACCGTCCTGACGGATTCCCTGGGTGAGCTGGTGATGCCCCGCCAGCTGGTTAGCAAGGAGGAGAAGAAGAAAGGAGAGGAGGGTGATGGGGCGGGCGGGCTGTGAGCGGCAGGTCACCACTGCCCGTGCCCGGCCCTGCTGCTGCTCCCGGGAGCGCTGAGGGCACACCGCACGCCTTTGTTCCCGGCGCCCGGAGAACGCCACAAGGGCAGAACTGCCGGGTTTTCCCCGTTTTCCATGAAGGACGATCCAGCCCAGCAGGCTGGCTAACGCCCGGCGCTGCCCTTCTGCTCGCGGAGGGCGGCTGGGGCCGGTACAGCCCGTGAGCCCCGGCTACCGGCGCGGCCGGGCACGCGGGGGCCGGGCGGAGCGGGGCGGGGGCAGGCTGAGGTGGGGTGTGGAGGGGGGATCGGTCCCTGCTCCCGGTGCTCCCGGTGCTCCCGGTGCTCCCGGTGCTCCGTACCCACCTGCGCACAAACCGGAACGGCCCCGCGCTTCCGGGGCGGCGCTTCCGCCAATGGCAGGCCCCAGCGCGCACCACGTGAC
Organism: Dicaeum eximium; assembly: GCA_013396995.1. Taxonomy (NCBI): domain Eukaryota; kingdom Metazoa; phylum Chordata; class Aves; order Passeriformes; family Dicaeidae; genus Dicaeum; species Dicaeum eximium. Next base: position 165,598 of record VWZP01002534.1, read on the forward strand.
GCGCCAGGCCCCGCCCCACCCGCGGGGCTAGGGAGAGGTTTCCCGATTATCCCGGGTTTGGGAGGGGGACACTGCGGGACGGCCCCGGCAGCTCCGCGGGAACACGCGGCCCGGCTTGAAAGTTCGATTTTGGGAAGGAATTGCTGTCTGTGAGGGTGGGCAGGCCCTGGCACAGGGTGCCCAGAGCAGCTGTGGCTGCCCCTGGATCCCTGGCAGTGCCCAAGGCCAGGCTGGATGGGGCTTGGAGCAGCCTGGGACAGCGGGAGGTGTCCCTGCCCATGGCAAGGGGTGGCATGTGATGAGCTCTGAAGTCCCTTCCCAGCCAAAGCACTCTGTGATTTTATAATATTCACTGCCCCTGTCCCACAGCAACGCCCAGCACCAGCTCAGAACTTGCAGCAGAGCAACACAATCCATCCAAACTTTAAAATTTTATTTATGTACATCTGTCCATGCAGATTTATTCCCGAGCCATTAGCTTTTGCTTCTTCAGCTTCTTCTGGGAGATCTGGGAAGCAAACACAGAAAATAGTGAAATGAGACTTCCCAAAACATCACAAAGTTTTTTTTTAGAAGTGCTGTTAACTGTTAGGAATTCCCTCACAAATTATATACTCATCACACCTGCACATGAACAGGAATCCCTACAGCACAACATTGCTTGCAGGCTCTAAATTCAACTTGTTTTACTGCACACACCCAGGGCTCACACAATCTCAAAATGCTGTAGCTGCTTTGAGGGAGGAAAGAACCAACCCTTTGTGCAATGAAAAATGGTTCCCAGGGCTCTCAAGTGCTTAATACTTGTGTTGAAAATTAAAAAATGGGGTTGCTCAGAAAGAACTATTTTTTTTCACGGGCATTCCAAAGGTGTCCTAAGATAGTCATCACAGCAACCCCTCTCTCTGCCAGACCCTCGGCATTACAGGAACAGAGCACACCACACGTGGTACCTTTTTCTTCTGGGCAACTTCCTCCTCTGGCTTGGGCACGATCTGCTCCTTCTCGGTGAGGATCATTTCGATGTGGCACGGGGAGCTCATGTAGGGGTTGATCCTGCCATGTGCCCGGTACGTGCGCCGGCGCATCTTGGGAGCCTTGTTCACCTGGATGTGCTCGATGACCAGCGAGTCCACGTCCAGACCCTGGCAAAGACAAAACCTGTGAGCCACCAGCATCCTTCAATAACTCATTTCTGCAGCAAGAATGTGAATTACCGCCCCAGACACTGCTGCTGGGCAGTGAAACAGCCAGCCTTGGTGCTGCCATGGACCTGAGGGCTTCCCAAGGATTCACCACTGACACAGCAAGCCTTGGTGCTGCCATGGACCTGAGGGCCTCCCAAGGATTCACCACTGACACAGCCAGCCTTGGTGCTGCCATGGACCTGAGGGCTTCCCAAGGATTCACCACTGACACAGCCAGCCTTGGTGCTGCCATGGACCTGAGGGCCTCCCAAGGATTTGCCAATGGAACTGCTGCTTTACTTCTTACTGCAGTAAATGCCATTTAAAATCATAAAGACCAGCCCTCACACATCACAAACAATTAAAAATGATGCTGATGGCTGTCTATGGTTACTTCGTGGTTACTCAAAGGCATCATCTATCACTCCAACACTGCTAACAAAGCTACCCAATTAAGCACTATAACGAAGACAGCAATTGACCAATAGCCTGTAGATTTCAGTTTCACAGATTTTGAGGTACTGAACAGCCCTTTTGTGCGAAATTTTAATTTAGTTTTTGCCTGTGAAAAACTGTTGCTGCCATTTTAACTTGAAGAACACACATAGCCTGCTTCAAACAGGGAGCCACACCACAGCCTCCACACAATTCAGTTTTGTGGACAAAGCAGGTGGCAAGTGCTCTCCAGGTCAGTGACACCCAGACCAGGGGTGCTGAAGGAGGGCATGACACCCTACATTGTGCTCAGTAACACCCACCTTGAGCTCAGCGTTGCTCTCTGCATTCTTCAGCATGTGCAGCAAGAACTCTGCGCTCTTCTTGGGCCAGCGGCCCTGCGTCCAGCCCCACTGCTTGGCCTGGAACGAGAGGACAACAATGGAGTCCTGCTCTTGGCCTGGTCCACCCAACTTACCTCTTGTACACCTTTCACTTGCCATTATCACAGAACGGTTTGGGCTGGAGGAGACCATGAAGTTTATACAGTGCCACCCTCTGCCATGGGCAGGGACACCTTCCACTGTCCCAGGCTGTTCCAAGCCCCATCCAGCCTGGCCTTAGACACTACCAGGGATCTGCCCACCCTCACAGACAGCAATTCCTTCCCAATATCCCATCTGTCCCTGCCCTCTGGCACTGGATGCCATTCCCTGTGTGCTGTCCCTGCATGCCTTGTCCCCAGTCCCTGTGCAGCTCTCTTGGAGCCCCCTCAGGCCCTGGCAGGGGCTCTGAGCTCTCCCTGGAGCCTTCTCTTGTGCAGGTGAGCAGCCCCAGCTGTGCCAGGCTGGCTCCAGAGCAGAGGGGCTCCAGCCCTGGCAGCAGCTCCATGGCCTCCTCTGCACTTGCTCCAGCAGGTCGATGTTCTTCCTGTGCTGAGGACACCTTATTTTATGGATCAGAATGGATTATAATCTATTCTATTTTGCTGTGCACCAAACCCAAGAAAATTTAATCCCTTAACTTGATGCTGCCAACTAGATGCAGACACTCCAAGCAGATGTATTTTCTGGAATTAACAGCCCATCTCTTCTCCCTCTTGAGCAACCTGGTTTGGTGGAAGATGTCCCTGCCCACAGCAGGGGGCTGGAGTGAGATGAGCTCTGGCATCCCTTCCAACCCAAACCACCCCGTGATTCTGTGTTTTCATGCAGGTTTACCATCAGGAACGACAGACTACATCCACGCCGCCTGTACATCACCTTTCTGCCCTGAGCACCCACAGCCAAAGGCTCCCCACGTTTCCCAGGAGCTCACCTGGGCGCACCGGCCGACGCCGCCGTTGTAGCGCCGGAAGGGGACACACTGCTTCTTGAGGGTGACATCCTTCAGGTACTTGGTGGCCTTGCGGATGTGCATGCCCTTGATGGCCTGCGCCGTCTCACGGGTGTTCTACCAACAAAGGCACACAAAAGATCCTCTGAACAAATCTTTTTTTCTTCTTTGTTACCACTTTTTTAACTCCCGGTATGACTGACACTACCGAATCTGTGGCTCCAGCACACCTTTTTTTTCCTTTTTCTTTAACCTAGTGGCTAAATCCAACAAGGAAATTTGTAACTCTCAATAAAATTGTAATTAAAGTACTTATACTTTTTATAGCTCCTCTTTGGCCACTAATCTAAGAAAGATCCAGATGGAAAAATTCTTACTACAATGTAACATACAGTACCTCACAGGAATTAATGAACGTGCACTGAGACAATCGTTAACAATGTTGTTTTTTCTAAAACAATTGTAAGAGAAGGAAACACTCAGAAATAAAAATTAATGGTAAAAGATCAGTCTTTTAAACAGTATTTACAAATTTAAGTCAGATTTAAGTATAATCCTACCTGCTCATAATAAAAGAAGGAAACCAAAGTGAAAATTTCGTATTAGACTAAGTGCAAAATTATTTGCTAAGTTCTGGGTTCGTGATTAAATTACACTTCTGAATCTTTTTCAGCACCTAAGCCTTTTCCAGAGGAACTGAGGTCCTTGTGCCACACACCCCACAACCGAGAAGAGCAGGAGAAATTATACAAATTTCACTAGCCCAGTATCTGATACATTCCCTCCAACTGTTTTGCTGCAGTATTTTGTTATCTGAATTAGACAAGGACAATTTTAGGATTCAGACTCTAATTTTTTGTGGATGGAGACCATTACACGCAGCTAACAGCAATCCTTTAGTGATTAAAGAGTGACAGCCATTTCCCTAAAAAGAGGGGTTAGATGGGATATTGGTTAGGAATTGCTGATTGTGAGGGTGGGCAGGCCCTGGCACAGGGTGCCCAGAGCAGCTGTGGCTGTCCCTGCATCCCTTGGAGTCTCCAGGGCCACGTTGGACGGGAGCTCAGCCCCTAACCACGGCAAAGGGTGGAAAGAGATTATCATTACAATCCCTTTCAATCCAAGCCAGTCTGGGTTTCTTTTAAAAATTAACAGCAAAAACTAACGAAATGCACGTAAAACAGAATCTGAATTTGCAATTCCTGCTAATCACACACCCCTTACCTTGAAGTGCACACGCAGGTTAGATCCTCGCGACTTGCACGCTGCAAGAAAAAAAAAAAGTTCAAGTTTTAGGAGCAGAAATTCACTGGCTTCTGGGAAATCCCACACGACCTCTCCTAAAACAGCAACTCACATTTCGTGGGGTTCTCCGGATCCAGGGAGTAGCGCACCATCTTGAGAGCTCAGCTGAAAAACACCAATTAAAACACATTAAACTTCCAACACTGGCACGCAGGACCCGCACTGCTCCCCTTACCGCCGCAGCTGCTCAGGAATTACGCGTTCTTTTCACAGTTACATCCAAAGGTGTCCTAAGAAAGTCATCATCGCAGCCATGAATTTTCTCGGGCCTGTCCCTTCCCCGCACCCGCGCCCGCCCTCCCGCGCGCCATCCCGGGGAATACCGCGGGCGCCGCGCATGTCGCAGCGATCCCGGTGTCGGGGACGCCGG
>VWZP01002534.1:170930-201977 GCA_013396995.1 Dicaeum eximium
CCCCAGAGGGTGCTGGCAGTGCCCAGGCTCCCCAGGGAATGGGCACGGCCCCGAGGCTGCTAGAGCTCCAGGAGCCTTTGGACAGCGCTGCCAGGGATGGGCAGGGTGGGATTGTTGAGGAGCTGGGCTCGATGGCCTTTGTGGGTTCTCTCCAGCTCAGGATGTTCTGTGGTTCAGTCAGTCAGGATCATTCAGGTTGGAAAACACTTCATCAAGTCCCAGCTGTGCCTGATGCCCACCGTGTCCCCAGCCCAGAGCACTGAGTGCCGCATCCAGGTGTTCCTTGGACACCTCCAGGGATGGGGACTCCAACACCTCCCTGGGCAGTCCCTTCCAAGTCCTTTTCATGAGAAAATTCCTTCTGATGTTCAACCTGAACCACCCCTGGCATAACCTGAGGCCGTTTCCTCTCTCCTATTCCTTGTTCTCAGAGAGCAGAACCTGACCCCCCACCTGAGAGCTCAGAATTGTGAGGTTTGGAAAAGACCTTTAAGATAACCGGGTCTAACTCTCATCCCAGCAGCCACCACCGTGTTCACCATTAGATGGCAGCTGAGGCTGGGAATAGAGCAGCACATTGGTCACAGAGGTGTCCTGGGGACCAGAACGAAGAGATTCATTCAAATTCATACTTATAAACGTCAACTGGTATTTACTGCACCATTATAAAACAATCACAGACTGACTCATTAAAATAAATTTTTTTTTTCTTTCCCATTTGTGGCAGCATTTTTGACTAGAACTGCTTGGGAAGCAGCTCAATAAAAGTAAAATGTTTCCTGAAAGTGGTGCCCAGCTGCAGCAAAAGACTCACTGAGGAAAAAAAGTGACAGAATGGGGGGAAAAAAAGAAGAGACCTAATCCTGAGAGGGCAGTAATCAGGTGTGCAGGCACCTGCCCAGNTGTCTCCTGCTACAGCTGCCACCCTGCTGGCTGCAAGGCCAGAGAGAGGGACTGGTCACAAAACACTTGTTTTATCCTTGCTCTTCTGTTTTCCATCCCAAAGCAGCTGCTGTGGGCTCATTCTCTGTACAAACACAAGCCAGAAGGCAGCTTTTAACACCACAGGAAGGCAGCAATAATTTACTGGAACTCCAAAATGAGGATTTTGCAACAAGATGCATCAGAAAGCAGCAAGAATGGGGCTTCCCCAGGAAGGGGACAGGCCAGAAGCCAAGGGTGGCCCAGTGCAAGCCATGCCCTCACTCTCAAGCTACAGTCCCACAGGGTGTAAAGAGGATCTGTCAGCAGTCCTGGACAAGGAACCAGCTCCAGGGTCCATCCAGGATGCCCCATAGCTGTTAAAATAGTGGTAAGACAGTGTTGCTACATCATGGTCAAATTTCCATCATTCCAGGCCTAGATCTGCAGATCTCTGTTCCATTTGTCCATACCATATCCCATGGGAACACACAGCTGCTGTGACAGGACAGCCCAGGGATCCCCATCTCCAGCTGGGGGACCAGGGATGAAGTTGGCTACATCCCAGATACCAGGCAGACTCTGCAAGCATAGCCAGGACTGGAGTTTGGGGAGGGTTGGTAATGTCTTGGGAAGGCAAGGAAAAAGAGAGCATGGGTTTGTCCAGAGAAAAATTAATTTTAAAATAAAACAAGCAGAAGAGGGAAAGAAGTGCAAAAAAAAAGTCCTGACAATGGCACTGCAGGAGGAAATGTTGAAACCCAGCAACACACAGTGAGGAAAGAATGGGGGCACAATAACAAAGATTTAAATGCTATTTAGGGTGAAAACCAAAGCTTTGGCACGATCTTGAGGAGCGCAATCCTTGCTTTGGTTCCGAGTGTCTCGGGGTGTATCAGGCTGAGGGAGGTGACTGTCCCACTCTGCTGTGCTCTGGTGTGGCCCCACCTCCAGTCCTGGGGGCAGTTTTAGGCACCACAATCTAAAGAAGACCTAAAGCTGTTAGAGAGTGTCCAAAGGAGGAACAGGAGAAGGATGAAGTGCCTTGAGAGGAAGCCCATGAGGAGCGGATGAGGGCACTTGGTCTGTTCAGCTGAAGGGGGGAGATCACCGCAGGTAAAGCTTCCTCGTGAGGGAGCAGGAAGGTCAGACATGGATCTCTTCTCTCTGGNAGTCCCTTCCAAGTCCTTTTCATGAGAAAATTCCTTCTGATGTTCAACCTGAACCACCCCTGGCATAACCTGAGGCCGTTTCCTCTCTCCTATTCCTTGTTCTCAGAGAGCAGAACCTGACCCCCCACCTGAGAGCTCAGAATTGTGAGGTTTGGAAAAGACCTTTAAGATAACCGGGTCTAACTCTCATCCCAGCAGCCACCACCGTGTTCACCATTAGATGGCAGCTGAGGCTGGGAATAGAGCAGCACATTGGTCACAGAGGTGTCCTGGGGACCAGAACGAAGAGATTCATTCAAATTCATACTTATAAACGTCAACTGGTATTTACTGCACCATTATAAAACAATCACAGACTGACTCATTAAAATAAATTTTTTTTTTCTTTCCCATTTGTGGCAGCATTTTTGACTAGAACTGCTTGGGAAGCAGCTCAATAAAAGTAAAATGTTTCCTGAAAGTGGTGCCCAGCTGCAGCAAAAGACTCACTGAGGAAAAAAAGTGACAGAATGGGGGGAAAAAAAGAAGAGACCTAATCCTGAGAGGGCAGTAATCAGGTGTGCAGGCACCTGCCCAGCATGAGAGTCTGGGTTTAACTCTCAGTTTAGAAATAAGCAGAGGAAGAACTTGCTGCCCATGTAAATGCTATGAACAGGAGGCTGGTTTTGGATCTCTTGTTTAGGGCTAAAAAGCCCCAAAGCTCTGCAGTTAGGATTTCACCCAGGTGGGAAGAGGCAAATATTTGAGCTATCACAAATATTTACATGGCTAAAAACTGTAAGAGCTCTAGTTGTTACTGCAGCTCTTCATTTACCTGCCTTAAAGTGTGCCTTTTTCTTTGGTTGCAGGGAAGCTCTCTGCAAAGTCTCCAAGCAACTTCCAAGCACTGATCTCAGAGACTGAAACATGCTGGGGTAGGGGAAAATATAATTTCTTCTCTTTATTACAGAATGTAGAATCATAGGATGGTTTGGAAGAACCTTAATGATCATCTCATGCCCCCCCCTGCCACGTCCAGGGACACCTTCCACTGTCCCAGGGTGCTCCAAGCCCCATCCACCCTGGCCTTGGGCACTGCCAGGGATCCAGGGGCAGCCACAGCTTCTGTCGGGAACAGTATATAGCATTAAGTTTTCAGGTACAATAAATTAAAACTGGCTTAGGCTGAATTCCTCAAACACTTCCACAGCCATAGCCACCATACTGTGGGAATGCCCTCTCCAAAGATGCCTGAATGCAACTTTTCATCCTTTGTGCCCTTCCCTCTGCACCTTCCTTAGTTTTCTGCTGGGGCAGGAACCTGGTCTTTCCATGGGAAGCACCTTTACACGCAGCTGCTTCTTGGCAGCAGAGCACAAAAGCAAGGAGTCATTCAAGGAAAGCTGGAGGAGAGGTGTGAAACACAAGTACTTGACACATGATGGGGATTATCACCTGTGTTCATCAATCAAACCCAAAATAAATACATTTTCTGTTTCCCTACAGGTGGAACTGTTTTGTTCAGCTTCTAAGAGCTTGCAGTGGTGGAAGGTTAGCACAGAATCACAGAATATCCTGAGCTAGAAAAGGCTCACCAGGGTCATGGAGTCCAGCTGCTGGCCCCACAGAGACACCCCAACAGTCCCAGCCTGTGCATCCCTGAGAGCATTGTCCAAATGCTCCTGGAGCTCTGGCAGCCTTGGGCCTGTGACCCCTTCCCTGAGGTGCCTGTTTTCAGCTTTTTTGGGAGCTTGACAAGCGCTCTCATGGGCAGCCTAGCATATTCCTGGTGCTGGGATCACGGCTCAGGCAGCTGAGCTTGTGCCCTAATTGGGATTTCTACACGTTATTCCCCCACTGCACCACCTGCCTGGGATATTTGGGTTGTATGAGCCAACTCCAAGAGAGCTTTCAGATCCTAAGCAGAAAATTCAGGCAGGTAAGTCCAAAACTATTCTTGAAAACTCCTATATCGGAAACAGCTGCCTGCTAATTGTACTGGAACCTCAAATCCACAGGACTTCACCTCGGATTCCACTGCTGCCATCCCTCTGGTCCCCAGTCTGTACTGCCTGGATAACAAACTCCCAGCTGTGCTTGGACCCGAGCAGAGCCTCTGCTTTGTGCTCTGGGAGCTCCTGCTGGAACATCCTCCTGTGGGAGGTTGATCACAATGGCAGCAGAGGTTTCTGCCATCTCCTCTGCTCTGGAGCCAGGCTGGCAGAGCTGGAGGTGCTCACCTGCACAAGGGAAGACTCCAAGCAGAGCCTTCTAAAGGGGCTCCAGGAGAGCTGGAGAGAGACCTGGGGCAAGGGCTGGAGGGACAGGACAAGGGAGAATGGCTTCTCCCACCCAAAGGGCGAGGATAGATGGGAAGGAATTCCTGGCTGTGAGGGTGGGCAGGCCCTGGCACAGGGTGCCCAGAGAAGCTGTGGCTGCCCCAACCCTGGGAGTATCCAAGGCCAGGCTGGATGGGGCTTGAACCAGCCTGTGATAGTGGAAGGTGTCCCTGTCCATGGCAGGGGTGAAATTGGATGAGCTTTAAGGTCCCTTCCTACCCAACCTATTCATTGATCCCATGATTCTCTCCTCTGGCTGTGCTCCTGGAGCTGGAATGGGGCTGTACCCCTTATCCTGCCGTGGAAAGGCCCAGCAGGCAGTGGGGAGTGTTCAGGTACTGGAGTGTTGCCTCACCTAAGTTCTTTTGTGTCTTTAGCTGTGAGTAAACAAGCGGCCTTATCAGTGCTACTGGGAGCCAAATGTGACAATTAGCCAATGTCCCTGACAGTCCTGACAAGAGGGACCGGTGAGCTCCAAGACTGGCTAGAGTCGTGTTTTCACTGACTGGGGTTATGTCTTTGTGGCAGCTCTGAAACTACATGGAGCTCATTTCCAGCCAGGGGAACCTTCCTGCTCACCTTCCAGCCTGACACTCAGCTCAAGCTCACACCTGGCTTGGGGCAGTCACTTCTAACAGAGGGGCTTCTTATAGCCACAGGAGGGGCTGTGCTAAGCCCCCTGTAACACACAGAAACACTGGGGCTGACTGACCAAGCTTAACTCTGGCTCACTAAAACTCAGCCTGTATCTGCTCTTCTACAGGAGACGGCCTGACCTGTTCTTTGCACAGGAATGGAAGCCAATTCCTCAAATCTTTTCGTAGATATCTTGGCATTTCTCTTAGAGACCCAGCTTTTGGAGTCCAGGGGTTATGTGGGGATATTAAACTGTGATTCATGAAATTACACGCAAATGGTTCCTTGTCCTAATGTTTAAGCAGAAAATCTTGAAGACAAAGACATTTTAAATTGAAACCAGCTTGAATGATGCAAACATTGAGGCTTTCCAACCATCAGGCAGCTGCCTGCACCTTCCTTCTGTGAAATCCTCTCTGCTGACCAGCCTATGGTCTTCTGCCCTCCTTGTCCCAGATGCATGGCTTCTCCAGAAGCACAGCTCACCCCCACTGTTTGCCTTTTCCTCCCACAGTCAGCAAAACAGCAGCACTTGGACACATGGTAGGCAAGTTCTTCAGCTAAAGGGCTCTCCATGAGCATCTTAAAATCTACTGACCCAGGCAGTGAGTCACAGGAGCAACATCATAGAATTACAGAATCATGGAATGGTTTGGGTTCCAAGGGGTTTGAAAGATCATCCAGTGCCACCCCTGCTGCGGGCAGGGACACCTTCCACTGTCCCAAGTTGCTCCAAGCCCCAGTGTCCCACCTGGCTTTGGACACTTCCAGGGATCCAGCGCAGCCACAGCTGCTCTGGGCAACTTGTGCCAGGGTCTCCCCACTCTCACACCCTGCCCCTCGCTCTTAATATCCTGTCTATCCCTGCTCTCTGGCAGTGGGAAGCCATTCCCTGTGTCCTGTCACTCCATGGAAAAGGAGCAAATGCACCTACAAAAGATGGACTGACCTTCATCAGAGATTTGCTCTGCATCAGTAATTCTGTCTTGGTCACTTGGAGAGCTCAGTTATGTTACATATGCCACCCTGTGACTTTCAAATGAGACGTTTCCATAGGGAGCAAGATCCTTACTTAAGGAGATAAGTTGTTTATATGCCTAATTTATGCATGTATATCTGTACATACATATATAGCTCATCGGTAAGTGTATAATCTAAAACATGGGAACAACCGAAAGCTTTTGATTCCCTATGGGTCCTCCTAAAACATGGACAGTTCTTTACAAGGAGAGAGTAGCTGCACATCCTGTTTAAATAATTTTTGTCATGTGTGTGCTGTACCTAGAGCAGGGGTGAGGACAGAGCTGGGGAGCACAGCGTCAGGAGAGCTGAGTATCTGTCCTCGCCATCACCGCTGCTGAAGCGTGACGCAGCAGCCACAGCACCTTCCCCACGCTGCTGGTGACCTGCCTGCCAGGATCATAGTCAAAACAAGAAAAGAAACAAACCACAGCAATCGGTGATGTTGTCTTAATACTCAACCTTTTTGGCATATTGTCCAGAGCTACAGGTTCATTCACCCCCTACACACCCAACTAGGATCGAATCACTGGTAAAACAAACCTCCTGTGTGATTAAATAACCTTGTAGCTAAAGTTTGTGTTTTTTCAGTGCAGTTTTTGACAGCAAACCCATTTACGCAGGTTGTGGAGGTCTGTGACTGCTTGTTCCCCTCTTTAATGGCCAGGAACGGACAATCTCTGTGCTGAGTGAATAAAGGCATCATCTAAGTGCCTGATCACACACACTTTCTGGGATGAATTAAATCCTGGGTTTACATTTGTCCTAACCTGTCTAGATCATAACCAAGAAGTACCGCTGTAAATGTGCTTTTGATTAATGAAACCTAAATTATCCCTGGAATCAGGGATATTGCCCACAATTTAGTCACAAATTAACCTATGGGGAATTCTGTTTAAACAAAAGAGAATGGTTGAACCCTAAAGCAGGTGGGCCAGAGACAATAACCTGGGCAACCAGCTCTGGCTGACTCTGCCTTGAGCTGTAGGGGGGTTGCTCAGGGAAGCCTCCTCAGGCCCTTTCCAGCCTCTGCTTCTCTTGATCTGTGAATCCTGTCAACATTTCTAAAGCTGTGTGCCCTGTACTGTGAAACAGAGCCTCAAACTCCCTTTGTTGTACTGCATCTCCTAAACAAAATGGAGCAAAGAATCCTCCTCCTCTCCTCTGTTACAGTCGTAACTATTAATGTGGCAGTGCTGGGTTGGCAGTTGGACTCAATCACCTTAGAGATATTTTCCACCCTTAAATGATTCCATGATTCTGTAACTCTGTTGGCTGTTTTTGCAGCTGCCCTGCTCAAGAGCTCCTCTGGATCAGTTGATAAACCCCAACCAAAACTCACTTTTGTCTTCCAGGGGCTTCTCCACCTCCCTGCTGGCAGACAAAGCCTGTAGGGACCTGGGACAGGAGCATCCTTACAGACAGGACCTGGCTTTGCAGAGTTCTGCTCAGAGCTGGGAGATGAGCTTGCATGATGCCTATTAACACAACCTGTGCCAAAGTTTCCGCCAGCAGACAGCTTTCTGTTCATGGCACAGCAAGAAGCAGCAGCCGTGAACATCTAAACTTCACATCCATAGCAATCTTTGCAGGATCTTCATTTTTCATCTCAGTGCGTGGCTTTTGTGGTCATTCCTTACGATTCTTATGGTCAGAGATTCTTCCTAAGTTTCTGATGCCTCCAGCTGTGACGATTGCAGTGTGTTCTCTCCACAAGACGCAAACAACTTGGATCCCAAATGTCACCTCTGAGGTCATCCCTCCCTCCCAGCTTGCTCCATGGCTGTCTTCCAGTCATGCAGCTACTTCCCTCTTTGCTATTGCAACAACTCTGACATGAGCCCCCTCTTTCAAAGCTTTCCCTATCTATCCAGCTAATTAATCCTCTCTAGCTGCACTGCCCTCCCCCTCTCCAGCCTCTCCCCTTTGCTCTGCCTGGTCTTTTCCAGCGTGCATGGCCCAGTCACATGCGGTGCTTGGGAAGGTCATATGATGTGTAGGGACTGCCGGGCAAGGCTGTGGCAGGGGCCCCTAGAGGCAGTAGCACACCTCCAGCTCCCCCCACCCCTCGGCCATCAGCTGCCCCGTGACTCACTCTGTCAACTCAGGTGCTGGACTGGCACGGAAGGGCAGGCACAAGGACTTGCACAAGGAGAGTTCCCTTCAGGGAGCTGATTAGTGGGATGAGTCCTGCACCCATATCCCAGACTGGGGACGTGTGCTCCTCTTGCTCCCCTGTCCTACCTGCCCAGTATGCCTCTGCTTAGAAGATGCCACCCTTGCTCTCTAAAGTGTATCATAAAATGGAATCCCAGAATGATGTGAGTTGGAAGGGATCTTTAAAATCCTCTTATTTCCCCCCCCTGCCATGGGCAGGAACACCTTCCACTACCTCAAGTTGCTCCAGCCTGGCCTTGGACACTGCCAGGGATCCAGGGACAGCCACAGCTGCTCTGGGCACCCTGTGCCAGGGCCTGCCCACCCTCACAGACAGCAATTCCTAATTCCCAATATCCCATCTGTCCCTGCCCTCTGGCACTGGAAGCCATTCCCTGTGTGCTGTCCCTGCATGCCTTGTCCCCAGTCCCTGTGCAGCTCTCCTGGAGCCCCTTCAGGCCCTGGCAGGGGCTCTGAGCTCTCCCTGGAGCCTTCTCTTGTGCAGGTGAGCAGCCCCAGCTGTGCCAGGCTGGCTCCAGAGCAGAGGGGCTCCAGCCCTGGCAGCAGCTCCGTGGCCTCCTCTGCACCGGCTCCAGCAGCTCCACGTCCTTGTGCTGTTGGAGCCAGGGCTGGGGCAGCTCTGCAGGTGGGCTCTCACCTGGGCACAGGGGCACAGGGGCAGAATCTCCCCCACGTTGACCTGCCTGTCACACTGCTGGTGATGCTGCCCAGGGTATACCTGACCTGTACAGGGAAGCCCTTTTGTTTTTCCCCTGCTCTCAATGCAGTCTTTCTGCCTGTCTGGCCTTAGACTGGGAAGTCCTAGCATGAATGTCAGCAGCATCTGTACATTACAGGCAGGAACATAAGTTCAAGGCACTAAGAAATGCCCCGAACTCTTCCTAATTAATTACAGAGCCTTTGGCTCTTCCTAATAAGCTCCACACTCTCAATAAACACAATAAATGGGAGAAGTTAGGCAATTAAGAATTAATGGCTAGAAGGTGAAACAGCACCTGATAAGGACCAGCATCCCATCATCCCATTGCAGACTCTGCAAACAGATGTGGTAGGCATCCTTTTCATTGAGACATTGAGTAATAAGACTGGATTCAGGGATGGGATAACCGATGAGTTGTCAAAGTAAAATGAAACCTGATGAAAACTGAAATGAGTAATACTGTTGGTGTAAATAAAAACAACTTCTGAGAAAAGCAGGAGACTCTCTGTATTTCCAAGGGTGCGTGGATTGGAGAAGACAGCTCATATGGGAGGGTAAAGGAAGAACAGGGTGCTGGAGAGCAAATGACACTGACCTTGATGATACACAGCCACATCTTGTGAAGCTTATTCCTGTCCTCAAGCTGTTTGTCACCCTTTTTCTTCATACAAAAGCTAGTGCGTAAAGTGTGTGTTTGTGGTTTAAAATACGACTCCCCTTCAGTGTGTGAATCACAATGAAATACTGCCACAGGGTCTCCTAAACATGAGCTGAATCAGCAATCAGGACCAGAAATAGATGAAGAACTTGTGTGAGCTGACAAAACAACTGCCCAGGAAGAAACAATTATCTGAGATTTGCAACTATAAAGCTTGGGTACAAATTAACAATAATGGTGAGAACTAATGTGTGTTTTTACAGGGCTTTGCTAAATTAAGTAACGAATTAATTGGTTCTAAAAAAAAACTTGTTTTCTTTCCAGTAGCCACTGGAAGTGGAGTGGCATGCTCAGAGTTCCATGGGTTTGTTGTCCATCCAGATTTACAGGATCAGTTTTGAAAGCCTGAGATAGATTTAAAGTGGATTTAGGAGTGCTGATAATTAATAAAAGAATAAAAGAATGAGTTTTAGGGTGAGTTAAAGATCCATCTGTCTCCAAAGCCCCTGCCATGTGCGGGGACACCTTCCACTAGATGAGGTTGCTCCAAGCCCTTTCCAACCTGCCTCCAGACAACTGGTTTAGGCATTAGTCTGGAGAATTTTCAGAAAAGAAGGAGATGTCAGCTTGCTCATTATTCTGCCAAAATGCCAAACTCCAAGATTTTTTACCTGCTAATTACAGAAGTAATCCCAAAGCCAGAGCTCTGCCCAGTCCAACAGAGCCATCTCAGTGGGCAGGAAAGCCACTGCCTGCTCTGCCAGTTCTTACAGTCTCTGCTGGCACTGCAGCCCAGCTGAGTGTTGGTAACCTCACTGGTGGTGCTACCACATCCACTCCATGCTTGGGCCAAACATTCCTGCAGATTTGAAGAAAAAGCATTTGGATAAGGATATGCACTCTAAAGCAATCCCTAAAGCAAACAGCTGCCGTACTAACTCCTCTCTGGACTCTCTAGCAGTTCCAGGCTCCTCTTATTTTAGTATTTTTCCTTTGCTGAATGCAGGAGACTTAAACCAGAAGCTCTGTTGAGCCCCCACTATCCACCAGCAGAAGGATCAAGTAATCACAAACTTCTGAGATGTTTCTCCAATCCCACCAAAACAGGACCTCAGAAAGGAACAGAAGCAAATATCCCTCTGGCCACCCACAACACCTCTGCACTGCCAATGAACTTGGCTCCACGTCCATGTTCAAGCCCAGGCATGCTCAGCATTCACCCAGCTTGGATGGAAAACTGTGAGTTTTGCGTAAAAGCATAAGAAGAGAGAAAATACACATAATTCCTCAGCACAGACCTAAAGGCATCCTTGTCTGCAGAGTGGATGGAGCAGTCCACCACACACCACCGGGCCTTCTGTCTGACACAAAGCAGCCCAGCAGCCTGGATCCGTCTCACGGACCATGAGACATGCTGGGAATGACAAGCTGAATTCCACTTGCCCACTTGGGCACAGCAAACAGGCGTCAGGACACACAGAGCTCTCTCTGGCTTCCAGCCTGAGCTCCTGCACAGCCCTGCTGGGACTAAAGGAGGGCAAGATTACTTGAGGGTCTCACAGCAACGCAGGGAGTCATGCAAGACACGGGCAGGGGCGAGAAGAGATAAAAACCATCCTAAAAATCATTTCTGTTGCTCATATACGTCCATAAAAATGGCAGAAGTTTGAAGAAGGAAGAAGAATTTTGTCTGTGGTGAAGGGTGGTCCACAGGCAGGACCGGGGTCCAGCCATGGGGAGGGGGCAGCCAGCAGGGATCAAAGCCTCCTGGAAACCTCCCAGTGGATGGCGATGCCTGGAGACAGGTACAAACTGTAACCCTGTGTGACAACGTTCACAAGAATTAGCATTTCTCAGGAATGCAGGGATTTATTCTTCAAGGCCCACCATATCCGTGAGCACTACAGCCCAAACACTGCACCAACAGAGCATGTGTTTGATAAGAACCCAGGAACAGATGCCAGCGGATTTAATGTGGGACAGGAGGCCCATTGCAGGTTTGCAGACTGCTGGCAGGGTCAGCTGTAAATATTCCCTCACAATCAAAGGCATTCATCTAAGGATTACATGCTGGGGGCTTTGTGGTAAAGTAAATTTGCAACTAACAGGACCATTAATAGTCAGACAGTTTAGTGGGCTCACTGGCTGCCATTTATTTTCCCCCCAGTCATTTTTACTACATCTAAATACCATGGGGATGTGAGACTTGAATGAGGTGGCTTAAGAAATCAGCTTAGAAGGAGTAGGAGAAGGGGTTACCTCCAACAAAGAGAGCTCAACGGGGATCGAACGGGGATATCAATAGTGGATAAGGCCACTGAAGCATGTGAGCTGATTTCATAACCTGGTGGAGATTAGCTTCTTCTGTAAGCAAACAAACCTACAGAGGGGTATGAAGTATTGGTGCTATAAAGTGGGTTCACTGAGGGGATGTATTTGAAAGGCTGAGGAGGGAAGGCAAAATTTTGTGGGGTAAGGAGTGGCTGTGAAACAAAGATACCATGGCCCGTTTTCACCCGTTTGATACTCTCAGAACAAAAACATCCAGAGCAGAAACTGTGCTGCAGAAATAATATGTCCCCCCTCTGCAGCAAGCACTAAGCATAAAATAATTGTGGCCTGATGGGATGATGGCAAACCAAGAGTTCCAGGGCTGAGCAGGCACAGGGTGATAAAAGATTAACCTGGGATGATATTTCACTGGGGACCTGCCTCTCCAGAACATCCGACCTTTTGGGGTGCAGTCAGCTTTGCACCCCCATCTGCTGTGGGGGTCCTTCCCAGGCCTTTGCCCCAGCTCAGCACCCTGAGGTTGCTGCCACCCAGCAGCCCTTCCCTGTCTCAGCTTGTTTGCTACCTCTCCTCCTCTGTCATCTCAGAAACAAACTAGGCAGAAGGAGCCGTGTGGGAAACTAGCATCAATTCCATTGGATTATACTGCCTGTGTTTTGTAATTGAAAATAATAACTGTTTTATAACTAAAAAAAACAGAGGGAGAGAGATCCCTTTCTCTCCCCTCCTACTCTCTTGTAAATCCTACTCCCTCTTTCAGTGGAGAAAGGAAGAATCAGGCAGGAAGAATGGAGAGTGGTAAAACACTCTCAGGTTTCTAAATGCACTCCCTGACACTGAATATCTGATCTAAAGCCTGACATCATTCTTTAGCGTGTTCAAATGAGAAATTCTTGATAGAGGCATCTTTAACTCTGGTTGGTATGCCATTGTTTTCACTAGCCACTTCACAAGCCCAGGAGTCACAATTTTTCCCTGACAGGGGTGGCCAAGTTGTGCCTTCCCAGTGATGTGAACACAACAGGATGCAATCTTAGCCTCAGGAATACTGTACAAATCCCTCCTGCAGCCTCTCATATCAGCAGTGGTACTCTGTCCTGGGCCTCAGAACTCTCCCTCTGCTGCTCTTTCCACAGCAGGTCATCCAGGGATGACTGGGAGGATGAGGGATGCAATGTCGGCAGTGCTGTTCGTGCAAAAGGCTGCTGTTAGTTTTCTTTGTTATCTCCAGAACTGCTCACACCAGAATTACTCTGCCACTACAGGTTTTTAAAGAGGTGGTGTGATGATGAAGGGCTTTCCCTTTTCCTTTAATGCTCAGCTCTTTAATGGTGTGGCCATTTCTGCAAGGAAAGCAGGTGTCTACATGCTAATTTTAAAGACAGGGGGAAAGAGGCATGAATGACAATTATTTTGCAGATGTCTTCTGAATTCAGTCTCCTTGAAGTCCTTTCTGTCAGGGATGCTGCCCTCCTGCAGACGACACTCACCATAACCCAGGTTTGAGATGCTCTTCTTGTATAGAAATAGCTTGAAAGTGTCTCCTAGATGGATGCACGGGTGTGGAAACCTCTCAAATTAAATGCTGCTGCTGTAAAACCTGTCTAGTCCTTCTCTGAGAGCACCAGCAGACTTCAGACCTTTAAATATTTGGGCATCTTAATTTACATATCATACTGATTTTAGCTTTTTGCTACTAAAAGTAGCTCGACTCCTCTTGTGTACCTTCTACCTCCACATTTCATGACTCTGCTCTGACTCACCATGTCTGGTGCTGAAGGAGGAACCAGACTCAGTCACCCAGCACCCACCTGCAAAGAGCTTGTGACTACAGATGAGTGGAACATTTTTCTATTTCCTATAAAAACGCTCATGATTTCAAAAACATTCAACATCTTCTTTTGGACTGAATTGAGACCTTTAGGAAATCATGTCGGAATGGAGCCAGGGAGAGAGGAAGAGAGCCAGAAAGACACCTCGAAGAGCAGCCACTTCTTCATGGCATTGCCCCCTTCACACCAGCTGCTGAGGTAAAGCCTCCAACATCCCTACAAGTGCTCTAACTCTCGAGCTTGCATGTCTTTTAAACTGGATTACTATCCTTTCACCCTGGTTTATTATTTATTACTTACTACAATATCCAGAAATTCCATCTGGGAGCCATGAAATCTTTCCCAGTGAAAAACTAATCAAAACTAGGAATTTTTCCTTAGAATTATTTGGCTTAACGAACTGCTATTTTCCAAGCAGCTCTGGGTGGGAGCCTCCTTCCCCCCAGGCCACGAGGGTTACAGAAAGGTCAGTGCCGAGCCACACTCTGTGAGTTGATACAATGCCCATCACAACAGACCCTGAGCATCTCCCCAGATGATCATCACCCTTCAGCCGAAGCAGCCAGGAATTGTTTTGATGCACTTTTTCCTTGCTGTTGCTAAGCTATTCTCACTGCTACTGTCATTCTTGGAAGCAAGGGCAAAGACCAGGACTCCCCTCCCAGAGCCTGGAGTTGCACAGACAAAATCAGGAGCTTTACAATAGCAAGAGACAACAGAAGGAGAATGAGAAGATGTCGTGGTTAAACCACGATAAGGTTGTGGTGGTCAGCAGTCTGGAAGGGGTTTGTTGGTACCAGAAATTTTTTAAATGATGAGGTGTTTGGTGATGAGGCTTGGCTGATTCATTTCCTGCAGGAGTAAGTCCAGTAGTGGACAGCAGCTGAGCAATTTAGGTCCTTTCTGTTTTAGGTCAGTGCTGTCAGGATGCTGCTCCTCGAGAGGGACCACACAGCTGCAGCGGAGAGGCTACATCCTCAGGACATTTTGTTTAATCCCACGCTCCCTGAGGAGCATGATCATCATCTCCAACCTCAGGAAACAGGACATGCTTGGGGAGATCCCATAACATGTGTTCATCCTGCAAAGTGAGAAATTAAGACGGTCTAGGAATGATCCCCAAAGAGGAGGGGAGCAGCAGTCCCCAGCCACAGCCTGTTACATATAAGAGAGCTATGAGGAAAGAATAGAATAGAATAGAATAGAATAGAATAGAATAGAATAGAATAGAATAGAATAGAATAGAATAGAATAGAATAGAATAGAATAGAATCGAATAGAATAGAATAGAATAGAATAGAATAGAATAGAATAATTTCAGTTGGAAGTCTCCTGCGATGACCACCTTGTCCGACTGCCAATCCACACGGTGTCAGGAGGTGTCTGGGCTGAGGAAGGCTCACAGAGATGTGGGGTACAAACTGAGTACTCTGAGAAAGCACTGCCAGAAAGTCAGATTAATTCTATCCATTTGTATCTACTGGTGAGGACTAAAGCAATTTCTGTGTGTCATTTTGCATGACGTCCCATTTCCTTCCTTCCTTCCTTGCTTCTGCGCTCCCACACTTCGGCGCTTCCTTCCGCGCTTCCTTCCTTCCGCGCTTCCTTCCACCCTTCCTTCCTTCCTCATGTTTTTATGAGAAAATCAGGGACAAACATACTAATTTCTGTGCCAAGCATGCAATTTTCTAATAACATTTTTCAAGTTTTTGCAGATCCTCTGACTTTCGTCTTTCCTTTTGACCGTGAGCATCTACAAATCCTGGGTTCTCCCTTCGCCTTAGGGGTGAGACACCACACTCATCTTCGCCCATCATTTTCCTGCTCCTTTTACCCTTTACCCCGGTGCCTTCTCCTTGCTTTCTTCTGTGAGTTTGAAGAGAAAGAGGAGCCTTCGGGGGGCTGAGGAAGGGGGTAAAAAAGAGAGCAGGAAAATCATGTGTCCCCAGAGCATGATCTCTTCTTACACAGTGTGGTGAGAGAGCAGCAGTATAAAGCAAAATAACTTGTCACACATCAGTAACTGGTAAATATACAAGCAATAAAAAAGTAGAAATAAATGGTTAATTTTTGAGTTCAAACTTATTTAATATACTGCGGAAGGTGGTGGGCTGCAAGTCGCGCAATGCCCTTCGGGAAGCATCTTGTGCCCAGAGTGCATACCAGTCCAGAGGGCCCGAGTGGCGAAGTTCTGGGGGTCCCCACGGAGGGAGATGGAAAGCAGAGACTCCCCATGAGACCGGCATGTGGGACCGCAGCATGAGGGGATCAGCACCCGTGAGCCCCCTCCCCAAACGCCCGCCAGTTCCCCACGTGCGGCTGCATGTCCCCTGTGTCCCTCGGGGTGCCAGCGCGGGGGACTGTGACTCCCGCCAAGCCCCCGCATGTCCCCTGTGTCCCTCGGGGTGCCAGCGCGGGGGACTGTGACTCCCGCCAAGCCCCCGCATGTCCCCTGTGTCCCTCGGGGTGCCAGCGCGGGGGACTGTGACTCCCGCCAAGCCCCCGCATGTCCCCTGTGTCCCTCGGGGTGCCAGCGCGGGGGACTGTGACTCCCGCCAAGCCCCCGCATGTCCCCTGTGTCCCTCGGGGTGCCAGCGCGGGGGACTGTGACTCCCGCCAAGCCCCCGCATGTCCCCCGTGTCCCTCGGGGTGCCAGCGCTGGGGACCCCCGGGGACCCTCCCACGCGAGGCGTGGCCTCTCATTCATTCCGTATGTGACGTCACGGAAGGTGCGACCAATGGGAGCGGCGGTCTGGCCCCGCCCCATGGTACCACTCATAAATTGGCGCCGCCGCGGCCGCGCGTCCGTGAGAGCTCTGTCCATCCATTCATCCCTTCCCCGCTCCAGCCCGCCGTCCTCCCGAGCCATGCGGAGGCTCTTCCTCCTGCTGTGCAGCGCCGTGTCCTGCTGCGTGGCGGCGCGGGGCGCGGAGGCGGCGCTGCCCGCGGCTGGAGGTGGGTGAGCGCGGTCCCACGCGGGACCGGGGGAGCCGCGGAGCGGGTTCGGCCCCTGGCGGGGCAGGCGGGTTCCGAGGCGCTTTGCTGACCCTTCTCTCCCGCCGGCTCGCAGATGGCAGCACGGAGCGTGTGCCGGTGCAGAAGGCGCGGGTGAAGTTCGGTCTCCGCTCCTCGCCGGACGCCGGTGAGGATGGTTGCGCGCTCGCCGTCGGCCAGCAGCAGTGCCTGGAGGACTGCAAGTTCAACGTGACAGCTAAAACCTTCTTCATCATTCACGGCTGGACGGTAAGTGTGAGGAATCTTGGGCAATGCTTAGTCTGCCCACTCAGAGAGAGCAAACTGCCCTGCAAATGGGCTGTGTCTACAGAATATTTATTTTCAGGAATTTCTGTGACTGCCTCATCCCTGAAGGTGTTCAAGGCCAGGTTGGATAGCAGTTTGAACAACCTGGTCTAGTGGAAGACGTCTCTGTCCCTGGCAGGGGAGTTCAAACTAAATAATCTTTAAGGTCTTTTCGTACCCAAACCATACTAGAATTCTATGAATACAGGAATTTGGGAAAACTTTTCATGAACACAACGGTCTCTTAAAAGATGTACCTCTATTGAGATCTCTGGAATAAAGTCTTTGGGATCAGGCTTAGAAATTCTGAAATCAGCCAACTCATTCATAACTGCTCGAGATCACTTCATAGCTGTATAATGGGAACTAAAATCCAACTGTCTGGCCACTATGAATGTGACACCTGACTTGACAGGCACATGTATAGACCTTCTGTAATCTTAGCTGAGTGCCCAGCCTGACGTCTGCTATGTGGTCTCCTTGATAAAGAAACAAGAGGGCACGCAGACTTTATCAAGGTTTTTAATTCTGCATTTGATGAGGCTGCGTGTGTGGCACGGGGGGACTTATCAGCTCTGCCAGGGCTTATGCAAGCCACGCTGCCAGGTCTGGCAAATAATTTTGCAATCCATCAGAATTTCTGAAACTCTTGAGGAAAAGTGCGATAAGGTGGTACGTAACGAACGCCTCTCCCTCCTGCCCTAAAAGGCAAGTGGGTAATTACACCCAGAGTCTCTCAAAACCTGTTTTTCTTACTCCATTCCATGCATGCTCTTACTGCATTGCTGAGAGGTAGTGGGGCTTGCAGAGGAGCAGCATGCAGCTGGAGCAGCACATGTAAATGACATGCAGATAACTTGACTGTGGATGTGTCATCTCGGTCCTTCGAGGTGGAAACTGACACCTGAATCTCTTCCTAGATGAGTGGCATGTTCGAAACCTGGCTTGACAGCCTGGTGTCTGCTCTGCAGGAGAGGGAGAAGGATGCCAACGTGGTCGTGGTGGACTGGCTCTCTCTTGCCCACCAGCTCTACACCGATGCCGTGAACAACACGCAGATTGTTGGAAAAACCATAGCGAGGTTGCTTGACTGGTTACAGGTAGTGCAAGCTGCGAGCAGCCTCTGTTGTAATGCTCGGTGAGGGACTGTTGCACAAGGCTGCAGAGCGCTCAGCAGCTCCGAGGCTCGCCAGCAGGGCAGGCTGTGCTGCAACACCCAGCCCAGGGCTTGGCTGGGGGATGGCTCAGAGCTGCACTGCTGCTGCCCTGCCTCTCTGGAGATGCTGCCTTGCAGCGTGCTCGGGTCAGTGGTGCTGGAGTGCACTTCAGATTTGGGAGTGCTGCCTGAGCAGTGTGGACTTGGCAGTTGGGTTCAGAGCCAGCACTGGCCAGCAGGAGGGCGGGGAAGGAGAAGGAGAGGTCCATGGTGCTGCACTTGGCACCTGAGGCCACGGCCAGTGCTGAGTCTGCTGGCAGCTCCCAGGGGAAAGTTTTATTCTTGATGATAAAGAATATCATAACTGGGGCTGGAACATGGGTAAACTGCAAGTTCCATCCAAACTGTTCCACTTGTCCTGACGAATTACAAAACGAAGCGTGCTTATCTGCCCCCTCCCTCCAGTCGCTTCTTGGAACTGGACTTTATATTCCTGCAGACAGAAGCAGCACCACATGCCATGAAAGAAAGGACATCAAACTCTCATTTTTTCTTTCCTTGCAGGAAAACCCCCTCTTCAAGCTTGAGAATGTCCACTTGATTGGGTACAGCCTGGGTGCCCACGTGGCTGGCTTTGCTGGTAACCACGTCCATGGCACTATAGGCAGAATTACAGGTAAGTGGCTTTTTAAGTCTCTCCCCTGTCCTTCCTGGCAGTGAGTTTCCCCGAAGAGGCTCATTTCCTGTGTTGCTACAATGTTGTTTTGGTGTTATTCTTCCAGAAATGACAAGTTTTCTTCTTGTGGCAGCAGTAGAAAGCACAGGTTTCTTCACATCAATTATAGCAGGGCTTTGATCAAAAAAACCTTACCCAGGACAAACTAGTCCTGGGTTTATTTGAATTTAAATGTGGGTTTAAAACAAGTCCAGCTCGAGCTCTTACTATCCAAATGCTATTCCCCTGAGTGATAGTGTTTTTGTAATTACAGCTCATACACTAATGGAAATGAGAGCTTTTGGGTGCTGTTCGTCCCACAGGATGTCTGATTTAAAAAAAAAAAAAAAAACCAAACAACTCTAACCCCTCATTCTGGAAATATCTGAAGACTTTGCTTCCAGCTCCAGAGGAAAGCTGATTTCAACATGTGAGAACTTAGGGCACAGTACAAGGAGTTACATTAAGGATTTACATGTGACACTGGCAGTGAGAATTCCAAACAGCCTAGCAATAAATGTCGGTATTTAGTTAATCAGGAAAAAAATAATCACCTGACAGTCAAGTTGTAGAAATGCTCTGGAGTGCAGCTTCTGGTTGGGGGTGAGACTCAGGGGTTAACAGAGCATCCCAAACCCATCATGGGATCTCAGATGCAGGGCTTTCCTAGCTGCTGCTTAAATTGTGTTAGTCCCTCCACATGTGCAGTCTGAAAAGAGACTAAATGTCACTGAGGCAGCTTTGGCTGGGATGTTAAACCTCTTCTGGTGTTTGGAGCTGCCTCTTGAATCATCTCTTCACAATGGCCTGGTGAAGGCTCTTTGCTTCCAACCGGCAATCTGATCATGGTGCTGCTCTTGGGTGTGTTGCCCCAAAAGTGGAGTGGGACATCTTTATTTGTTCCCTCAGTGAGCCCATGGTGAAGACATCTTGGGGGACAGCAGTGGGGCTGGCGATGATACCAGTGTATCAGCTGGTGAGGAGACCTGCCAGCAGCAGGCTTCTGGCTATATTCTGTATGAAATTGCCCAATTTCTTACCTGGCCCCTTGTGTCCTGTCTCTGTCTCCAGGCTTGGATCCTGCTGGCCCCATGTTTGAAGGAGTGGACCCCAGCAGGCGCCTCTCCCCTGATGATGCCAACTTTGTGGATGTTCTTCACACCTACACCAGGGAGACACTGGGTGTTAGCATTGGGATCCAGATGCCTGTGGGCCACCTTGACATCTATCCCAATGGGGGAGACTTCCAGCCTGGCTGTGGCCTAAGTGATGTCTTGGGAGCCATTGCCTATGGGAGTAAGTTCTCTTTACCTTTTGCCTCTGCTCAGTGTAGACTTCTCACAAATAGACTTGGGTTGATGCAAAGAAAAACATTTTTTCCTTCTAAACTGTCTGTACTTCAGGAGATAGTTTCTAGCAACTATCGCTGCTTTTAACTCTGAAGCACATTCTCACTCCAACACCTGATCATAATCTGTGGTTTTATGCTGGGACTAAGATGCTCTTAAAGCTCTTCATGGGAGGGATGAAGTGAGCATCTCCCACTAACCTCCTGAATTGCTGCTGTTGGAAAACTGTTCAAGTTTGGCCATGCTCAGCTCATGTTGGGCTGCAGAAAGGCATAGCTCACTCTATCTTAGGGGCTGCTGGGGTGACACTGCTGAAACCAAGTGTATCCCTTGCAACCCTGCCTCTCTAGCAATCGGTGAAGTTGTTAAATGTGAGCACGAGCGGTCTGTGCACCTCTTTGTGGACTCCCTGGTGAACCAGGACAAGCAGAGCTTCGCGTTCCAGTGCACCGACTCCAGTCGCTTCAAGAAGGGCATCTGCCTGAGCTGCCGCAAGAACCGCTGCAACGGCATCGGCTACAACGCCCGCAGGATCCGGCACAAGAGGAACAGCAAGATGTACCTGAAAACCAGGGCTGACATGCCCTTCAAAGGTACGCTTCCCCTCCCAGGAGGAGCACTGTGGGAGCAGCCTCCCTGAGTCGGTGTTGGGAAGGAGGCCGGGGAGAGGAGCAGCATCGCCCCAGAGCTGCGGCTGCAGGCGTCGGTGTTCCGCCGGCACCGGCTGCACTGCTCTGCTGTGCTGTGCCATCACTGTGCTCCTTCCTCCCTGTGGAACCAACCCACTGCAACCCTCTGCCTTTTGAGCAGGGCTGCAGTTCACCTGTGCTTGCAAAACTCAGCCTCAGAGCAGTGTAAGGTCTGGGGAGCCGTGCCCAGAGTGGGCCTGCTGCTGTTGTTGTGTAAAACTCAAATTTGTAATCAGTAAGGGCAGGAAGAAGTGGTCAGTGCTGTCTCACCAAAGGAAGGGTCTGGTCTTTGCTAGCCAGCACTATTTCACACAGAGCAGTGCTGAGCAATGTATCTTTCAGCACAATTGGTTCCATCTCTGCTCTCCCCTTTCTCTCCAGTCTACCACTACCAGATGAAAATGCACGTCTTCAGCTATAAGGGCTTGGGAGAGGTTGATCCCACCTTCTCTGTCACCCTCCACGGCACCAATGGAGACTCTGAGCCCCTCTCTTTAGAAATGTAAGTAATCTGCCTTTTGTTTGTATTTTTACCTAAGTAAGAAGGCCACAGGGACTACACAGGGTAGCAGCACTCTTTTCTCTGCTAACACTGGTGTTGCCTCCCAGCCTCACTTCCACACCTTTCAAAACAGCTTTTGATTCAGTAGCTTAATTATAATTTATTACTGGATGAATTGAGAACATTTTAATGTGCCCAGCCCCATGTTAGCCTTCATGGCTCGTTGCTTTTTTGTGTGTGGCTTTTTTTGGTTGGTTGGTTTGCTTTTCCCCTCCGCCATGTGGACGTAGTCTGAGATGTCTCTGGAGGCACTGCTGACCTCATTTAGCCTCTCCCAAAAGAAAGACCAGGCACAAACCCCACCTTTAAGCTATGGAAGGATGGCCAAGCTGAGTACATGCTGTGTTGTGTGGAACCAGCTATCTGAGCTCTCGTCAGTGTAATCAGTAATTAACTGGTGATAGTTGAACGTGCAGCACTTGATAAGCTTCAGGAGCTCTGTTAAACTCCTGGCATGGAACAAAGGAGCACCTGGCATGCTTCCATAAGGAAAAAACACCAAGTCTCTGCCTCTCTTCCAGGCTGGATCTAATTGGCCTAAACGCTACGAACACCTTCCTGGTCTACACTGAGGAGGACATGGGTGAACTTCTGAAAATAAAGCTCACCTGGGAGGGCACGTCTCAGTCGTGGTATGATCTGTGGAAGGAGCTGAAGAGCTACTGGTACAGGCCTGTGAATTCCTCCCAGGAGCTCCACATCAGACGAATACGTGTGAAATCTGGGGAAACACAGCAGAGGTAATAGTTGTGCTGGGCTCCATGTGAACTGACCTGAAACTTCTGCCCAGAGCTGAGAAAAAAAAGCCAGCATTTTGCATGTAGTTGGTATCCTGAGCTGCCTTCATTTTTGGTGTCACCAGCTATTGCTCCCTCATGGTGTAGGAGAGCAGGTTACTGTCCAGCACGAGACTGCAAACAGGCTTTAAGCAAAACTGGTCACCACAGAGCAGATTGGGGGTATTCATTTGCTTTATTTTGATACTGTGGGATCCACTGGGGACTAAATTAACGTGCTTCAAGGTGGTTTAGATTGCACCTGAAGTGTTAAAATACTGAGCACCAGAAGTACTGAAACATGGATGGTCATGGATGTTATTTACAGGCTTAATGTGCTGATTTGGCACAACCAGCAGGACCTAAAGCTGTGACCAGTAACATGGTGACACCAACCCCTCAAGCACTGCATTGCTCCTTCTGGGATCTGGCAGGGGGGTTGGAACTAGGTGATTTTTAAGGGCCTTTCCAAACCCAACCTATATCCCTGAATCATAGATTTGACCATAGAATTCTAGTGGAAGTTTCTCTACCATGGCAGGGATGACTTTTAAGGTCCCATCCCACCCCAACCATTCTCTGATTCTATGATTCTCTGCAAATGGAAAGTTACCTGAGCATCCAAAAATTATTAAAATTGCCAAGCAGGTAGCATGGCACTCCCACATCTTCTGTTAATGTTGTTCTGAGGGTAACCCAGATTTGTCAAAGAGCAGCAGTTGACAATGATGATTTTCCACATTTCTCAGTGCTTTAAATAAGCATCACCTGTCACCTGTAGGGTATTCTGCATCCTGGCTTCTATGAAGCATAGGGGCAGTAGAAGCAAAGATCCCCAGTTAAAATATTGAAGTAGGAAATTAAAACAGCCACTCAATGGGCTGATGGTGTATCAAGATATTCTGTGGGATGGATGGCTAATCAAACAACTTGTCCTAAAATAAGATGCAGTCCGTATTACTTGTTAATTGTTAATCATGGAGACAGCAGGTACCTTGACTGCTGATTCCTCCTCCTCCTAGGTTTGCTTTCTGTGTGGAGGACTCCCAGCTAACCAGTATATCTCCTGGCAAAGAGCTCTGGTTTGTGAAGTGCACAGAGGAATGGCAGAAAAGGTACGGAAATCAGTCGAGAAATTCTGCATGATGCATGTGGCTTGGCTGGGATGAGTGGAACCTTCTCTTTGTTTTTTTAGACTCCTGAAACCTACTTTTCTTTCAAAAAATATAAGGAATTCTAGCCTAAGATTCACAGCTATCAGACTTAATTTTTGTGTATGCCATATCTATTGCTAAGTAGATATTATCCTCCCTTCTGACCTTGGATTGTCAGCTTGTACCTTTATATGTTTACTGGCAAATGGGTGTATCACAGTCCTTGCTCCTAACTCTGGTAGGTGCTGAAGTGAGGTGCCACCAATGCCCCAGGTCTCTGCAATAGTGGAAAGGTAATTAAGAATCATTTATCAAGTGCCCTGTACAACAGAGGGAAGCTGGGAGGAGTCCAGGGCATTACCTCAAAAATCTTTTCAGTCTGGTGGAAGACCTTGAGCTGCCAGGAAATCACTTGGTTAAAGCTTGAGCTCAACTGCATGAGGAAGACACAGGTGAGGACTTGCCATGGTGTTACAGCCCTGACCTCTTCAGCTTCATCTCCAGGCCTGCTGATCTCCCCTCGTTCAGGAGAGTGCTGACTCTGCACTGCCAAAGCAGCTCAGCCTTGTTTAACCTCTGGGGGACTTCCCAGACACACAGAACAATCCTCAGAGCATGGCTTCCAGAAAGTCTGGTCCCAGCAGTGACAACCTGATTGCCTCAGATGCCTCTGGTCATGTTTTGAATGAATTCCTGTTCATTTGACTAAATGATACTTTCCTTTGGGTTCAGCCCAGCCTTTTGCCCTCTCTTAAATTTCAGCTCGTAGACTTAGAGGTTTGTCACTTCTAATGTGCAGGACAAAGTGCTTGTTAGGGCTAGCAGAACCTCGTGGAAGTCAAGCTTTGCACAGCCCTCCTGGGCTGCAGAACTCAGCTCAGAAATGTGAGCTGGTCCCATTCCAGGTTTGGCAGAAACCAGCAAGCTGTGCTATGCACGGTAGCAAACAATTCTGTGAATGAAACCCCTGTGCAAGAACTTGTTGCTCTGCCACAAGTCTCGAAAGATCGAGTAAACATTCCTGCAGGTACAATAAAAAGCTGTTTTGATATGCTATTTGGTAACCCCCATAAAACTGAATTGCTGGCAGATGTGCCCTTCCTGCTTGCTCGTGCAGCGCAGCTTGTGCACGAGGCAGAGGAACTGAGCTCAGATCCAGCACACCATTTTTTCCTAGGAAATGATCCTTCCTCCCAGAATCATGAGTGATTACTTGCTGTTCAGGTCTCTGTTTCTGCCAAGTCAGTGCAACATTATAGTTCCCTCCTTAGAGATTGAGCCTGCAAACATCTGTCCATCCCAAATGGAGCTGCACAGGCAGGGTCTAGCTCAAGCCCTGTAATTTCTGCTTGCAGCCTGCATAATGTCTGCTGCAGGCTCTCACTGAGTAGCTACTGGGCAAAGTGCAGCTTTGGCAGAATGAAACACCAGCTGTGCTGTCCAAGCCTGTTCTTGGCATTCCATGAGTTCTTAGAAATCCTTCATTACTCCTCTTAACTTCTGCATTTAAACAGGTATCTTTTTTGCTCTCTGTTTTCCCCAGGTCTGTCTCAAATCTGCTCTGAAGGCTTCCCTAAAGACTCACAACCAAGCAACCTAGAAGCATGGAGACCACGCAGGTGGCAAGATGCTCTGGGAGAAACCTGGCTTGGTAGCACTTAAAGAAACTAGCTCTTAAAGACAAAACATCTTGGATTGCATGCAAGAAACTGAGGAGCAATTGATGAACCGTGGTCCTAGACCTAGAATAACTAAAACTCCATTTTCCCCTTCCCAAGGAGCCTGGTTTGTGCATTTAACCTTACCTTGACCTGTTATACACTGCATTTTCCCTTCCCTGCTCCCATTAACCAGGACTATGGATGAGATCTTCACAGACTGAGCCCTCAGCAATGATCTTCTGGTCTGCCTGCCAGTGGAGTTGAGAAGACAAATAACCACACTAACTGCCCAGCAGACTGTGGATGACAGAGCTGCCAAGAACAATTAGCACCTAGGGTAGGAGTTACCATGGTCCTGTAGCACTGTGGGCAGTGGGAAGGGGAGACCAGCACAGGTCAGGTGTGTGGGGTTGTCCAGGGAAGGGCTGGGGATAAGCACAATGCCACTTAACTTCATGTTGTCCTTTGCTTGCCTTAAAAATAACCCGTTCTGATGCTGAAATGTCTTATTTGCCTGACACATGGCCTGATAAGAAGGCAGAGCTCTGTCCTCCCTGCGCCTGGGGCAGGACACGGTGCAGTGGTGGTGGTGGCAGCTGCTCCTCAGTGCCACAGTGACACTGTGGACATGCCCAGTCCCACGTGGGGATCCCTTATTGAGGGACAAAGAGCAGCTGCCCTGGTTCTGCCCACAGGGCTGGAGGAAGGCCAAGCACCGTGCTGCCCCAGGAGAGCTCTGCACCGCTGAGAACGTGCTCCCCTCTGCTCAGAGGCTCTTGTAGTACCAATGCTTAACTAAGACCTTATTTTTGATTAAAGTGCCAAACATCCTACCCTCAATTGTCACAACATCCCGGTTGGATTCCCTGGTCCCAGGTGATCTTGGCTTTGCTTTGAGTTGGACAGACTCTACAGCTGTCCTGTTTGCTACAGCAGAGTGGACCTTGTCAGTTGGTGAAATAGGTTTTGGTTTGGTTGCTTGCTTTTTTCTTTTTTCTTTTTTCTTTTTTTTTTTTTTTTACGAGAAGGAGAATTGGTATAACAGTCCTTGAGCTCTTGGCATGCAGACAGGCAGTCTCAAAAATGGTGTTGCCAGGTGGTGCACTGAGTTCTGAAGTCTTAGCAAGTCCTTCTGAGGCCTGCAAATCTCTTCAGTTTTTGTAGAGCTTCACTCCAACCAAAGCAAGCACATTTGGGGATATTTTTTTCATGGTTTTATGCAAAGACTTCAAAAACTGAAGCCTTTGGTAAGTATCTGTGAGTTGTTGCCATGCCATACTTAGAGAAGCTTCAAAGCCCTATTTGTATATTGTGGTTTTTGTATGACTTAAAACATAATTTATTTCTCATATTGTATATATGTAAAGTTTTAAACATTTTGGTTTTGAGTAACAGTTTTTATAAGCCTTGAGATCAAAAATAAAGGGCTTTGTAAAAATCAGTGAAGTCTTGTTATTGATCACAGAATCATTTTCATTGGAAAGACCCTCCAAGATCACAGAGTCCAACCCTGTCCCCAGCAATGCCAAGGCCACCACTGACCCATGTCCCCAAGTGACACATCATGGCAGAATGAATCCTCTTCAGGTGTCTGGCCCTTCACCTCCAGGCACGGAGACTTCACCACTGCCTTGGGCAGCTGTGCCAGGGCAAGACAACCCTTTACAGGAAGAAATTTTCCCTTATTTCCAGTCTAAACCTCCCCTGGCACAACTTGAGGCCGTTCCCTCTCCTCCTGTCCCTGTTCCCTGGGAGCAGAACCGGACCCCACCAGCTGTCCCCTCCTGGCAGGGACTTGTGCAGAGCAATCTACCAAAAGCTTTGACATTCCTTGCCAGAACAGCTGTCTGTGACCTCCTTGTTCCTCCCTGCAGGTCCCTGAGACCTTCAGGCAGGTACAGCACCCTCCTTCTTCCTCCTTCCCAACTCCTCTGTGTGGCCAAGGCCACGCTGTTTTCTCCCTCTTTGCCTTCAGGAATGGGGCAAAGTCACTCTGGATCTACAGCTGCTCTATAGAGATGCCCCTCATAAAGCATTAGGAGAGGGGGGACAAGGAGCTGCTGCCAGGGCTGGAGCCCCTCTGCTCTGGAGCCAGCCTGGCACAGCTGGGGCTGCTCACCTGCACAAGAGAAGGCTCCAGGGAGAGCTCAGAGCCCCTGCCAGGGCCTGAAGGGGCTCCAGGAGAGCTGCACAGGGACTGGGGACAAGGCATGCAGGGACAGCACACAGGGAATGGCTTCCAGTGCTAGAGGGCAGGGACAGATGGGATATTGGGAATTAGGAATTGCTGTCTGTGAGGGTGGGCAGGCCCTGGCACAGGGTGCCCAGAGCAGCTGTGGCTGCCCCTGGATCCCTGGCAGTGCCCAAGGCCACGTTGGACAGGGCTTGGAGCAGCCTGGGATAGTGGAAGGTGTCCCTGTCCATGGCATGAGTGGCACTGGATGGGCTTTAAGTGCTTTGGGCTTCCAACCCAAACCCTTCTGTGGTTACAGGCTTATTTCAGTTGTAGCCCAACAGTAAGGATATGATTTCAACAGTACCAGTACCATCACCTTTTTTTTTCAGCAGACTGAATATCAGAAAATCAAAATCCTTCTCTGGTTTGCAGTAGAGGGATGTTCTGGCTGCCCCTTCCCCACAGTGACCATAAGCCACATTCAGCACGGAGCTCTACCAAAACCATTAACCTTTCCTTCCCGTGCTGCTTTCTTTCTGACATGGCAATACCACTCCTGCTTTTGGCCAGGGAAAATCAGGATTTTGTGTTACTTTCTATGGTTATTGCAGGGAGCACTGTGGACTCTGGGAAGACCATTGCTGCTGTGCCAGGCTAGTCAGGACAAGTTCAAACTCCCTCTCTTCCTTTGGTTTCTTCCATTAATTCTTCTTTTCTCCATTAAATGTCACTTATATTTTGCCTGAAATGCTTCACCTTTGCCTGACTTCACTAACAAACCCATTGGTGAACCCTTTTAAGAAAACTTACCCAAATCTAATCACTGAGTTTTCCCAGCTTTTCCCAGCAGCCACGCCACCAAATTTAAAGGGAAGCCTCTCATTGTGCTCTGCCTGTGCCTGACATAAACTGATGGCACAAATCCAGCAGCAGCAGAAGGACTCTGCAAACAGAGTAAATACCTCTGAGTGAGGAAGATTTGCATGAAATTACTTAGTTAACCTTTCCCTATGGAAAGCTCAGCGATGCCTGTCTGCGAGGAAAACTGCCTCGCTGGATTTGGCAGAGCTGTTTGGTGCTTGTAGGGCCCCTGATTATCCTGCACCCCAGAGCTGGAGCTGTTTTCTGATGTGTTCCTGTGGGGCTCCCTTCCACCCTCTGCGAAGGGCGTGTGGGGGGAACTGACACCAGAAGTCATTCCAGCTATCTGGAACTCATTTTTTGGCTGCTGCCCCATGGAAACAGCAGCAGCACAAGGGCTGGTGCCTCTTGCAGGGTGAGCCTCCTGCAAGGACAAGCAGGAGCTGGCCTCTAAAGGAAAAGGGGGAAGAATACAAGCTCACAAGAGAGGAGGAACGGGCTGCAGCTTTTTCACATCTGTGGGCAACCCCTTCAGGTGTCTGGCCCTTCACACAGCAAATGTTGGCTCCCAAATACAGCGCTCCTGCTGCTCCACATCTTGAGGGATCACACCTGCTGGCACATGGAGATGCACCCCTGTGTGGCTCCCCTACCTGGGAGCTCGGTTGTGCATTAGACATGTGAGAAAACAAAGAAAAGAGGGCATTTTTTTTTCTGAAGTTTCCGATGAATTTAGAAATTTTTTTTTAGGTCTCTAAGGAATTTAGGCCTGGCAGAGCAGACACATCCCAAATCTGTGCCAGGCAGGGCTGAGGCTGGACAACTGTGCCCCCAGCTGCCTGGCACCCCTCCCCCAGGTTTTCTTGGGGTCACTTTTTCACAGCCACTGCTTTCAGCCCCAAGAGTTAGGTCCCCACAAAGGTCAGGCTGTTCTCTGAGGAACAATAGGACCAGCATGGGGAATGTTTTATAACCCTCCTCAACCCCCACCCAGGGCTGCCCCAGCCTCACAAGCAGCAGCAACTGAGCACTGATTCACCAATTATCATAAAATCAGAGTGCCATAGAATCCCATAATAGTTTGGGTTGGAAGGGACCTTAAATTTCAGCTCATTCCAACTCCTCTGCCACTGGAGGCATCTCTAGAGACACCTTCTACTATCCCAGGGTGTTCCAAGCCCAATGGAACATGGCCTGGAACACTTCCAGGGATCCAGAGGCAGCCACAGCTGCTCTGGGCACCCTGTGCCAGGGCCTGCCCACCCTCACAGACAGCAATTCCTTCCCAATATCCCATCTGTCCCTGCCCTCTGGCACTGGAAGCCATTCCCTGTGTGCTGTCCCTGCATGCCTTATCCCCAGTCCCTCTGCAGCTCTCCTGGAGGCCTTCTAGGCACTGGCAGGGGCTCTCCCAGCCTTTCAAGCACATCCCAGCATCCCTCTTTGGAGGTGATTTGAACACAAAGTGTGTTTGGAGCATGCTGCTCCCTCATTTCCCTGTGTAATATCTCCCTTTGGCAGTGCTCTGAGGTGCCTTAGCACAGATCCCCAGTGCAGGTGGTGCCAGCCATCTCTCCCAAACTACAAAAGTTCTGGCCACAAAAGATCTGTTTGGGATGAAAAAGACCAACCCATCCTTCCAAGAACAAGGACAGCACATTTTTTGCTGGCTTCCCAAACTGAAACAATGACCCAGCTTCACTCCAGCAAATAAAACTTTCCAGTGGTCCCCAAAAGCAGCCTCACCAAGAGATGGCTGTGACGGTCCAGGAAACCCAAGATCTTGCTCCTCAGCCTGTGCAAACGAGTTGTAATTTTATGCCTGTTCTGATGCTGACATTCCAACACAAATTATACAGCTCATTGCCTTCCCAGCAGCCCCATCCTGTCCAGCAGCAAACACAAAGGGTCTGGCAACTTCTGCAAATTGATGCAAAGGTATCAGAGACCTCACGCTGCCCACAGGGATGGGTAAAGCAGCTCGGCCCAGAACCCAGAACCAACCCAGGTCAAACTAAAAATCAGATCATTTCTATTGCTCGATTGCAGCTGTTTCACAAAGGTTCAGGACATTTATGGCAATCTGCATAAAGAAGACACAGAGAGCAAACATTCGGAATCCTCTTCTTCTGACCTGACTTGTAATAACATTGAAAAATGAGGAAGATGGACCAATAAAGGAAGGCTTTCCAGGCCATGCTGTTCCACCTCTCCTCGTTCTGCAAACAGGCAAACCAGCTCAGACAAAGTAAGAAATGACACAAGACTTGGACAAAACATTAACACAAATATGGCTGATTTTTCTCCCCCTCCTTTCCACGTGGCTTTCCATACCCTGTTTTTGGCTGGCAACAGACATATCCTACAAAGTTATGAAGAGAAAGGTCACACCAACTTGGCTGGAGTTGGCAAGTGTACTGAAACAATCATAGTCCCATGCCCCAAAACCTGCAGACGTTAATGAGAAGAAGATCCTTGCTCTGCTCTCTCTGTGGAACAGCCAGACCTGTAATTGAACAAAGACACTCCATGGAAAACTGGACCACATTATATTTACACATAGCAATGGCAGGAAAACCCAATGATCTCAAAATCAGTTGGGTTATAAACCTTAAAATTTATCTCTAAATTTCAGACTGGTGAATCTGGGTATTTACAGATGACTAAGTTTGTTCAAAAACCTCATTGCTCTCTTTACAAATAGTTCATTAGTTTTGTCTTTATTGCTGAGGAAAATGAATCCATTCAAACTCAATAAAATCCACCAATAGCAGGGTAAGATTAACAGATTCGCCTCAAAAGCACTCTGGGAGTCAGTGAGAGAGAGAAAATCCAGATGCCTTCACCTTGGTTAACAGTTCTGCACAAAAAACAGAGCTCTTCATGGTCTTCTGAACAGTTTTCATTTAAAAAAAAAAAAA
>VWZP01002534.1:201995-212583 GCA_013396995.1 Dicaeum eximium
AAAAAAAAAGTTGGAGAGTTTATTTTGCTCAAAGGAGTTTTCCTCTACTAGTCCAGTCTGGTCTAATATGGTCTAATCAACATTAGGTAAGTGAAGGTAAGTGAAGGTAAATCAAGATGAATGAAACTGAAAATTTAAAGGGAGAGAAGGTTCATGGAGATGCTGCCAGGGCTGGAGCCCCTCTGCTCTGGAGCCAGCCTGGCACAGCTGGGGCTGCTCACCTGCACAAGAGAAGGCTCCAGGGAGAGCTCAGAGCCCCTGCCAGGGCCTGAAGGGGCTCCAGGAGAGCTGCACAGGGACTGGGGACAAGGCATGCAGGGACAGCACACAGGGAATGGCTTCCAGTGCCAGAGGGCAGGGACAGATGGGATATTGGGAAGGAATTGCTGTCTGTGAGGGTGGGCAGGCCCTGGCACAGGGTGCCCAGAGCAGCTGTGGCTGCCCCTGGATCCCTGGCAGTGCCCAAGGCCAGGCTGGAAGGGGCTTGGAGCAGCCTGGGACAGTGGAAGGTATCCCTGTCCATGGCAGGGGTGGCACTGGAGGAGTTTTACTGTCCCTTCCAACTCAAACCATTCCATGGTTCTGTAACACTCAAAGGCTGTCAGAGTGGAGCATCTAACCCCTAGGAAAGCAGCAGCACACTCACACACTGGACATGTTTCCTTTGACGATTTCTGTAACCAAAGCCGAGGCTGCAGAAGCAGGGGTGTGACAGCTTTTCCAGGAGTTGTGTCTGCAGAGCTTCCTCCTTGTCTGGGGAGCACAGAGCAGCCGCTGTCACCCAGGCTCGGGGTCACCCAGTGGGGCACTGCCCGGCAGGACCTCGGCTCAGGGCACACATGAGTGCTCCAGCTGGGCCTCCTTTTTTCTGAAGTTTTCCCTTGGACCTCAGCAGAGGTTTGGTGCATTCTAACTCATGGAGAGATGCTGGTCCAAGAAGGAGAAGGAAGCTGAGCTGAAACGCCCAGGTGAGGAAAACGCTCTGCGCTGTGCAAGGATGGTTATGAGAGGCATAAACTTTGAGAAATTAAAACCCTGTACACGTTTTTGTCCTGTTACTTCTGCTCATCATCCTCAGTTATTGCCCTAAATTCCTGTCTGGAGTCCAAGTCACATGCTGCCTCCAAGCCAGCTCCAGTAACAACATCAAAGCCCTGACCTAGACCGATTCTGTGTTCTGGCCAACAGCTACTTAACAGGACACGATGAACTTTACATCCAGTTCATCTTTACAGGGATGAGCCAAAGGAGGCTCTCATTTTTCAGTCTGACCCAAAGATCCTCAGTTAACTTTTGCTGCCCTGTAATGCTGCTCTCTAAACCTGTTTGCCCTTCCCAAATGGAAGACCATAAGAAATAAGCGGAGAAAACCTAACAGCTAGATGGACGCAGCAACAAATCTGATTGTGTAAATCAAATGCTGCCAAACAATCAAGAAAAAAAAAAAGAAAGGGAAAGACTAAAAAAAAAAAAAACACAAAAAAAACCCCTACCAATGTTTTCTTTTCTTCTACCTCTACTACAAGTGATAAAGTAGTGAGGGGAAGCAAGGACAAAACCAGATAGTCTTACAATATTTAAGTAAATACTGTTTCCTTAAGATAATAATCACTAATACTGGAAATAACTGGAAAGGTAACCAGAAAAAAAATTTCCACTCTTTCATTTACACTAAAATTGAATGTTAAAGAAACCCCAAACATTTTAATGAAGACTGTTTTAATTCAAATCATACCCTCTACAGATCACTGGAGCCAAAGCCAAGCTCTGCTCTTCATCATTAATGTCCAGAAACCATTTAGAAGAAAGATTTTTTGGATAATTCTGCATAATCATTTTCTGTGAAAGAAAACCTGCACCCATGTTTTCCATTTGCATCCTTGGGTTGGCTTCCATCCATGATCCACTCTCTTCTCCCCAGCAGATTCATATCCATGTTCCTCATTGCTTTTTCTTCCAAGTTTTAGAAGAATCCACCCTGTCCACTGCTGCCTAGTTTAGAGAATCAGTGAGTTCATGTTTGTCCTCCAAAGGATCAATATCTGCACCCAAATGTGAGCTACTCCTCTCAGGTGAGTGCCCACCTGCAGAGGCTCCAGTGGTGGTGGTGGAAGGCTCCAAGCCCTGGCTCCAACAGCACAAGGACGTGGAGCTGCTGGAGCCAGTGCAGAGGAGGCCACGGAGCTGCTGCCAGGGCTGGAGCCCCTCTGCTCTGGAGCCAGCCTGGCACAGCTGGGGCTGCTCACCTGCACAAGAGAAGGCTCCAGGGAGAGCTCAGAGCCCCTGCCAGGGCCTGAAGGGGCTCCAGGAGAGCTGCACAGGGACTGGGGACAAGGCATGCAGGGACAGCACACAGGGAATGGCTTCCAGTGCCAGAGGGCAGGGACAGATGGGATATTGGGAATTAGGAATTGCTGTCTGTGAGGGTGGGCAGGCCCTGGCACAGGGTGCCCAGAGCAGCTGTGGCTGCCCCTGGATCCCTGGCAGTGCCCAAGGCCAGGCTGGAAGGGGCTTGGACCCCCTGGTCTGATTGAAGGTGTCCCAGGTCATGGCAAGGGTGGAAGGAGTTGGGCTTGGTGGTCCTTCCACCACAACAATTGCTGAGAAGCAATCTCACAGCACAGAGCTTGACCAAGGGCAACCCACACCCTGACCCTCTCCAAGTCCTGAGTTTCTCTTCTTTCCCCACATGTGTGCAGCCTTCCCTCCGATATAACTCCCAGAATTCTCTGAGCACTCTGTCTGTACTCAGCTGGGCAGTGGAGAGGTACAGAAGAGCATTCAGGGCAAGTTTTGAAGTACCTGAGGATGAGTTTCTCCTGCCCAGAAGAAACCCCAGGATCTCACAGCTCCTGTAACACCCAGGTAAGATGAGCAATGACATTGCCTTAGCAAGCTGACGGTCTTCTGTGTCCCTGCAGCTCCAGGGCCATGCATCAAAGCAGCTGAGATCTGGAAAATAATTTTATATGGTTTTTTGTTAAACAGGGATAGAGGAGAACCTGTTCCAGCCAGGCCACCATCTGGTGCCTGCCTTTAACTTTGTGTTCTGGGGATGCTGGAAGAGGTGCAGCCCCTGTGCAGAGGCACTCAGAGCTCTATCTCTACCTGCACCCTCTCCTAGGACCTCTCAGGAGAAACACATCTGGAGCCCTCCTCACCTGTATCTCATAAAGGAAACTGTCTCTGCTGAGCTTCCAGAGAGAGGTGTAAGGTCCAGGTGGGCAGAGGACACACATGTACAGATGTCCCTTTTGGCTGGGTCATGCTGCTGCTGGCCCACAGAGGTCACCTGTGAACCCAGCACAACAAAAGCCCTCCAGGCAGTGTGGAATTTCCCACCAGGAGCTGTGATAACAGCAGCAAGCATGGTGCACCCAGCCACGCTGGAGGCCACCAGAAGTCCAGGCTGTTTGCCAAGGATCAACCCTCCTGTCGCTGGAAGATGATGTAGGAGCCAAACAACACATTCCAAACCTCAAAGGACTTGACAGGGCTCCGTCCTTGGTGTCTTTATGGATCCTGGCTTGAGCATCCCCAAGAAGCAGCTGCTACTCATGGCAG
Organism: Dicaeum eximium; assembly: GCA_013396995.1. Classification (NCBI taxonomy): domain Eukaryota; kingdom Metazoa; phylum Chordata; class Aves; order Passeriformes; family Dicaeidae; genus Dicaeum; species Dicaeum eximium. Next base: position 205,560 of record VWZP01002534.1, read on the forward strand.
GATCAGTGACTCCTGGGAGGTGGCTGAGTTAGGCTGGGATTGCAGTGCTGGTTCCTGTGCTCTGCTGTCATAGCAGCAACTTGGAAGGATGCACCTTCCCAAGGTACATCCCTTGTGCTCTTCTGAGCCACCATCAGCTGGTGACCTTATGATCATACCAAGCCCTTACCTAAATTTGTGGTCAGCTTGGGATTTTAGGTTGAAGAACTGTGTCCTCCCCAGCTCAGTGGGGACCTGCAGTGGTTTTACAGCAGCAGGGCTGTGGTCTCTGATCACTCCATCAATCTTATTTTTCTTTAAAGCCGGGATGAAGCCACCTGCAGCACCTGCTTTACACCAGCTCCAGACCTGGCCGGAGAGGTGGAACAACTGCTCACTGCCAGGGGCGAGCTGGGGCATATTTACACTCTGGGTAATGGCCACACCAGCAAGCCTGTTTGTTTGTAAACCAAGGATGATTTATTCCTCTTAGTAATTCAGTGTCCTTCAGAAGGCACACGATGTCAGCCCCATTCAGCAGCCCTTTTATTTATTATTTTATTCCTGCATAATCCATGCTGCAGACAAGGAAGCACATTGTTCTACTCTGGCTGACAAACAAAAGCTGTTTTTTAATAAATTCCTGCTGTGTTGTTTTCTCTGAGTTTTGCTGTATCAGCTTTTAACTTCCATTAAAAAAAAGGTATTATTTTAAAAAGAAGCAAAATTTGTTTTGTAATCCAACTGAGTTACCTCCTTATGCAGTTTCAGCAGCATTTGGCTGCTCCAATGGCCAGAAGGCTGTTTGTGCCAGCCTATACAGATTGCCTTGCCTAAAACACCCCATCCTGTAGTTTTAGTGGGACTGGACTCAAGAAACAAAGCAAAGGACCAAGTCCAGGTTTTGGCATGTAATGATGTAGTTTTTCATCCTGCTTTCTGGGGGAAGAAATTGTAGAATCCCAGAATGGCTTGGGTTGGAAGACACCTTAAAAATTACCTTGTTCCATCCCCCTGCTGTGGGCAAGGACACCTTCCATTATCCCAGGTTACTCCAAGCCCCGTTCAGCCTGGCCTTGGACTCTTCTAAGGTTGGAGCAGCCACAGCTGCTCTGGGCAACCTCAGAGCCTCACCACCCTCACAGCCAGGAATTCCTTCCCAATATCCCTTCTAACCCTGCCTTTTGGCACTGGGAATCCTTTCCTCCTTGTCCTGTCTGTTCAGACCTTTGTACAAAATCCCTCTCCAGCGCTTCTGTCGTCCTGCCATATGCATTTGTTAAGACAGAGCAGTTGGGGCCCACAAGATTGCAGATTTTAGGAGACATTACCTTGAATTTTTTTAACTGATCCGCTGCCCCATGGCAGAAAGTTCTGGGGAAAATCACAAGAGCCAACAAAAAACTCCCTGTGCTTGTTAAGTGCAGACGATCTCTGCACCCATTGCAGTGAGAGTTGACCTATTACAAAATGCACACCAAACATCCCTCTCCTGGCCACTAGACTCTTGTTGCCTCTTCAGGGTCTCTGGAGATGATGCTGAAGCAATCACAGTTCAGTATTATTTTGACTGGGTGGTTGACCACAAGAAGGGTCTCTGGCTATAGAACAGAACTGGAAAGTAGATCCAAGGTTGGTCATCAACACTGATACCCAAGGACGACCCAAAGGTCACAGACTGACATGGAGAGACCAAATGCTCTCTAAACTCCTTGGAAATCTGCTGGAAGCAGACCATGAGGTTGTTGGCCTCTGTTGCTGCAGGATGACTGAAGCCTACCCAGGTCCTGAGGCCAGAAATCCCTCAACAGCATCCCCATTACTCACTGTGCTCACTGCACCTGCTGCCCACAAGGACAGGTAAAACAGCTCCAGGTTTGGACATCAGCTGCTTGCTGGTGTGTGAGAGGTGGGAAAGGCCATTCAGCCTGGCTGAAGGTGGTTTTCTAGGGTGAAGTCTATTTAAATGCAAACATTTATTCTGGCTCCATCTTGATCTTGTGGTTTTTCTTTTGAGTGAAAGGCTGATGGGTCTGAGACAATTCTATTGCAGATGCACAGCAACTCAGGACAGTTGCAGAGTGTATGAAAGCTCCCTAGGGGTGTCTTGTGATGTGCCAAGAGTGACCCCAGGCACCCATGTGGCAATCCTGCACACAGCTGAGTGCAAGCACAAGTTAGAATAAGAAGAAAGGCCCCTCAACTCCATGCAAAATGCCAAGGACCCGCGTTGACCAAGGGTGAAGAAAGGGGCATGCTTATTATGGCAACCTTTTTTGACAGTAGAACATTATCAGAGCTTCCACCTCACTGGAATCTGCAGGACAAACAGTCCCTGACACTGGGTCACCAAGGGCTGGCTTTAAATTCCCTGTTTCTGGGCAGAATCCTGTCTCCAGCATGTTCCTTGCACTCTTAAGGGAGCACACCAGAAAGCTGCTGATGCCACTCATTAGTCCTGTGAAGCTGCAGGACAGCCTCCCACCAGTCACTGGAGTAAAACCAACTCGCTCCACTCATCCATGGCCAGACTTCTTGGGCAAGAGCCCAGGGATGTGATCCTCAAGTTCCAGCAATCCTTCTCCTGGAGTTGCTCAGGCTGGGGAGCACCAAACTGGAGGAGCCATTTGCTGTCAGATTGCAAGAGGAAGCCAAAAATAAGTGATAGACTAACTCGAGACAGAGCAACTCTCCACAGACCATTGGTGATCCTGAACTGTCCTCAGACCACTGGCAGCACTGAAAAATAAGCAAGGAAATGTCCAGCTCAGCCACTTCCTAATCACATAAAAAGTTCCGAGAGGACAAAGACACAAAAAAACCAAAAACACAAACAAAAACAAAACAAACAAACCAACCCCAAAACAACAACCAAAGAAAAAACCCCAACAAACCAAACAAAAGCCACCACAAAAAAAAAAAACCAAAAAAACAACACTTTAAAGAAGAGCTTTTACAGTAAAATCACAGATAAAATGCTTTTCTCTGCCCACCAGAGTGTTACAATATTGGTGCAGTTCAGGGTCCTGAAGAGCTTCTAAGGTGTTCATGTGCCCAAGGAAGAAGGGATCAGACCGGACTCTTCTGGATTGTTCAGAGGGCACACCTACCCATGCAGTAGATGTGTCCTTCCTTCCTGTCCCTTGATGACATCCCCTTTGTATTCATCATCTGCTGCTATCATGTCCCTTATTCTTTAAAACTCTCAGAAAACAAGCCTAAGTCCCTACACAAAGGCCTGTTCTACAGCAGAGAAGAGCATACCATACCTAAACCTGAGCCCCCAGACCAGTTCTCCAGCATGTTTGCAGGAGCTCCTGCTAGAACTCAGCATTTTATGGATTTTATGGTGGATACTTTCCCTTCTCAAGAGACAAGAAACACAGGTTTTTCACAGGGCTTTCTACATATGCAAGAATTTCTGTCTTGGAGCACTCCAGATTTCCAGATCTGTAGATAAATCTTTATCTCTAGCCTACGCTCACCTGCTGCACAGGGCTTGGACTGAAAATCAACCCTTCCCTGATCACTTTCTTGGACCACCTGGAAAAGCTGATCTCACTAAAGCAGATCTCAAGCCACTGTTGGCCCCACCTTTGGTGTGAAAATCAGTGATTTCAGGCTATTAAACAGGTGGTTTGACTTCCAAATGCCTCACAAGGCAGGAGTGCCTCCCACCCCATGCTTGTCATGCACCACAAAGGTCCTGCCCCAGGCTCTCAGCATATGGCACAAAAAGTGAGAGAAGCACAGCATGGGTTGGATTTTGGAATGTGTGGCTGCTTTCAGCCCTGACATGGTAGCAAGGGGAAGCTCCATGCACAGACCTTGTCTGAGTTATCAGCATCCTGTGGAGTGTGGGCTATGGAGCTGAAGTATCCATCTATCTAGTGATACTCAGGAGTAAAAAAAAAAAAGAAAACAAACAACCAGTTCACCTGATAACCCCTCTACAGTTTCGATGTTGAAGTTTTTATGTCTTTAAAAAACAAACAAACAAACAAACAAAAAATTAACAACAACAACAAAACAAAAAACAACAACAACAACACAAAAAATAACCCTTACAAAATCCTATCCATCACGGTCAACTCTCTAGCTCTTATAAGAGCAAAATTTTAGATCCAAATTAAATTCTTAAGATGAAATTTTAAGCATCAGTTAGATAAAACTTAAACATAGAGGGTGTAATAGCCAACTTTTTGGAATTTAACTGAGGCTTCTCCATCTCATCCAAGTTGCACCTCACTTAAAATCTTATGTATGAGTATTTGGAACAGCTCCAAAAGCTTTAGCAATTTCCACATAGTACGAAGAGAACTCCCCAAAGCCTGAGTCTTACCTAGACACATTGCCTTCACCTACCAAAACCATCATTTCCCCAAGGCATCCACAGGGTTCCTTTTGCAAATGTCTCTTATATGGTAACAGGGAGCTCAGTGTTTAATAGCACCAAATCCTCACTCTGCTTTTTAACACAAGAGAGTTCCCCAACAGTTTAGCTATGGAACCACAGAGGTGCTCAGGATGAAAAAGCCCTTTGAGACCATCGAGTCAACCATTCCCCAGCACTGCCAAGGCCACCACTGACCCACGTCCCCAAGTGCCACACCCACACAGCTTTTAAATCCCTCCAGGGATGGGGACTCCACCACCACCCTATGCAGCTGTGCCAGGGCTGGACAACCCTTTCCGTGGATGAATTTCCCTCAGAATCCAACCTGAGCGTCCCCTGGCCCAGCCTGAGGCCGTTCCCTCTCCTCCTGTCCCTGTTCCCTGGGAGCAGAGCCCGACCCCCCCGGCTGTCCCCTCCTGGCAGGGACTTGTGCAGAGCCACAAGGTCCCCCCTGAGCCTCCTTTTCTCCAGGCTCAGCCCCTTCCCAGCTCCCTCAGCCCCTCCTGGGCTCCAGCCCCTTCCCCAGCTCCCTTGACCAAGGCTGCTTCAGCATTGCAAGAAAACAACACTTTTCCCTTGACTTTTTACCCACTGTTGGGTGTTTGTCACCTGCAGGTAAGACCAGCTCTTCACTAGGACAATGAACTGCTCTGCCTTGGCAGCAGACTGGGAATGGGAGGAAAACTTGTTTTCAATTTTTAGAACAGGCAAAGACCAAACAAGGAAGAAGCTAATAAAATCCTCTATGTTACATGGTAAAAAAAGACAAGAATCTTGAATAAATTGTGTCAGACACTGTAGCATCTGAACCCGATTTGCTACCAGAGATAACAAGATAACATACTTTTCTTTGTATCTCAAACCAGTCTTAGTTTGTTTCCAACCAGATTTCCAGAGTCTGGCAGTGCAACATGATATTTTTCTTGACCAAATTGAAGGATAAGCCATTTTTTCCCTCATCTGGAAACAGCTAACAGCAACATACTCTGCATTTATGGAGTACTTATAATCTTGTGTGAAGTGTTTATGGACCATGGGCCTTGTTCCACTTTCAGCTGCATCTGTGCAAGCCTGTGCTTGGCTGAGAGGGAGATAAATTAAAGGAGGGCAGAAATCACTGCAGTGTGTCCAACAACAAAACAGGAATTAACTCCATATGAAGCCCATTTGGCTCTGGCAGGGCTTATTTGTTTTCTCTGTGTTTTTCTTTACTCCTGCTGCTCACTGTGAAGGGAAGATAAAGAGATGGCTGTAGATTGCCTTGCATAATGGAGCAGAATTTATTCCAGAGGATTTATTTGGTATGGGAAAAGAGTAAATCTTGGAGCCTTAAAATAGATAAAAATCCCATCTTTTCAGGTGCTGTACAGGTAGTCACTAAATAAAGAGCCAGGGATCTGGATTACCCTGTATAAACCAGCAGTAAGGTGTGGGGAGGGAAACCAGTCAGGTCCAGAGCAAGCAAGGTGAATTAGCCATGTCACAATACCCATCAGTGGCTCCCAGATCTCTGCAGTACCCAGTAAACACCTCTGCAGAGATGCTCTGGATAGATTATCACCCCCAGCAAGCACAGCTTCCCTCCAGGCAGTCCCAAGAGCTTGAGGTCTGTCCCTGAACCAAAACCCCATATAACACTTATACACCACACAGCATTCCTGAACCACCAAAGTTCTCAGAAATGGTTAGGAAAAGCTGCCTTCAGCTCCAAGCTCGGGGTCAGTGAAGGCTCATTTCCCTGGTGGGACTCAGTGCTCGTTGTGGAGCTGGAGTGATGAACCCGGTGTGTGAGGCACCTGCTTCTTCATGCTGCCCTGCTGACAGCCAGGCCTCCAGGGGCTGATCCCTTGGGGTCTGCAGAGGCTGAACATCTGCCAACACCTGCACTCACCTGGAGGGGCTCTGTTCCTTTCAGAGATCTCCTGGTGTGTTCACTGGTGGGCATCAAGAACGCCTTTGCCACATTTCTTTCCCCAGATCTATGGTGCTTTTTTAAACAAAACAGAATCATAGAACTATACAATCATAGAATCATCAAAGCTGGAAGACACTTGAAGATCATTAAGCCCAGCTGCCCACCCAGCACTGCCATTGTAACCCCTAAACCACATTTCCCAGTGCCAGATCCTAGCTCCTCTCCAACACCTTTCAGAGACGGTGACTCCACCAGCGCCGTGGGCAAACTGATCCAATGCCTTGCCACTCTAACCATGAAAAAACATTTTCTAATATCTAATCTGAATCTCCCCTGTCTCAGCTTAAGGCCATTTCCTCTGGTCCTCTCACTTCAGTCACAGCAGAAGAGACCAGTTCCCACCTCACTGCACCCTCCAGTCAGGGAGTTGCAGAGAGGGATGAGGTCCCCTCTGAGCCTCCTTTTCTTGAGACTAAACAACCTCAGCTCCCTCAGCTGATCCTACAGAAGTTAGGTACACCTAGAGATTCTTAAAACCTTAAAAAACCTACACACAACCCAACACCGACACCTTTCCTAACCCACTTTTTTTCTCTGCCTATATGAATCAAGAAATTTCACTGCCAAAACATTCCCTGTGGGATTCACTAAAACTTCAAACACTTTTTTCTCATCACAAGGACTATGATGGGGCAGAGAACTTCAATGAAATACTTTGGGTTGGAAGGGACCTT
>VWZP01002534.1:212860-251749 GCA_013396995.1 Dicaeum eximium
CACAGGACAACAATTACATTAATTATTGTAATTAGATGGAGATGTGGATATTGCAGACAGTATTTACCAAATACCTAAAACTGTACAGAAACTATATTTTGCATTATGGGCCAATTCCAAGGAAAATTGGAGTGCATCAGTGAAACAGGGAGTGAGGCTGTTCTCCTGCCCAGTTTTGCAGGTTCATGACATTTGGAGCACTGAGGCTCCTGGATGCTGATCCAGCCTTTATGACACAGTCACTCTGGGGTGTGTTCAGGCAGCATTTTTCAGATGCTGAGGATATACAATGAAGACCAGACTTAGAAAAAGCTCATTGTGCATTTAAGCAGTTGGATAAATCTAACCAACCCTTTTTTAGGGCTGCACCAGTTGCAGAATCAGGTGATCCACCATATGAGAAGTGGGTTGCTTTTGCCAGGGTTTGAGCTAGTGCAAGGTCACAGTTCTTGAGATCTTGTCCCAGGCAGTGCTGTCCTGAAAGAGGCAGCTAGATGTGGGAAACCTCTGTCTCTATGCCAGAAAGAACAGATGTCTATTAAACAACCAGACTCCCTCAAACATGTGTAACTGATAATATTCCAAATTCATGTTCCAGGTAGAAATTCCGCAAGCAAGCAGAGCATTTTATAATTTTTTAAGCTCAGGAGACTGGTGTCTCTGCATCAGGGAGATATGCTCGGACCTGGAGCCTGTGCTGCTGGCCAGGCTCCAGGACTGAGTGTATCAGGTTTCTGCCTCTGTATTTGCACATGGTTTTAGATTTGGGAGGAGAAGCCCTTCCTCCTGTGACAGCCTGTCCTGGATTTCTGGGTTTTCAGCTGCCCAAGCACTGCAAGTTTGAATGGATTTTTAAAAGTGTAGGTCCTGTTTAGGCTGCTAAGAGAAGGCAACTTAAGTTTTCATCCTTGCAGAGAGTTTTTATGCTCCCCTTGGTATTTTTTTATTCCCTCCATGATTCAGAGCCTTGATTTGGTATGTAAGTAACTTTCTTTGCAGCTGAATTTGGTCTTAGGAGCCACTTTTCCATGTGCCTGAGCATCTGCTGAATCAAGGATTATTTTTCTTCTGGTATCTCTCTCTTATTTCAGGCATTTCAGTCATCTAAAACAACAGCTTTGTATTTCCAGGTATTGAGTGTTCACCTTGCTGAACTTACCTTCTCAACTCTTTGAGCTTGATTTGTTTCCATCACATGGGAGACTGGTGAGAGCACAGATCTGACTAAGCATAAGCATATTTAGGAAGCCAATAAACCTATATTTTCAAGCTCTCTCACTCCCCCTCTTGTTATGTTCCCTGTTGAGGTTTTTCATGCATTAACCACATCCAGGTTCCACCCTTGTCCTCAGTCAACCTCTTGTTACTGGTGAGCTCTGAGCTGCATCTCCTGGGACTGTTTGATTGACCTGTTTTATCATTTTCTCTGCCCTCAGCTCCTACTGACTGAGACTGGTGGTATTCCCTGCTCCTGGGAGTGTTTAAGGAGAGTTCAGATGGGGTTTGGAGCAACCTAGGATAGCAGAAGGTGTCTCCCAGCCCATGGCAGGGGCAGGAAATGTGTGAAGTTTAAGGTCCTTCCCAACCCAAACCATTCTGAGATCATTTCTGCTCAAAATGGCAGAACTTCTCAGGAGAGCCTTCAGCTTTCCAGAGTGGCAGATACAGAGGGCATGATGAGTTTTTGGGGCTGGGAAGCCCTAAGGGACTGCAGACCAATTTTCTAGGTGGTGTTTGGAAACGAGGAGTGGCTCATGAGGTTAAATGCCCTCAGAGCTGCTAGTGAATGTGGAGCCGGCAGCATGTGCCAAGTCCTGGCTGTAAATAAAACCAAACTGCCCCTCTGCTAAGCCATGCATCAAGTAAAGCCCCTGGGAATGGGATCAGTGACTCGCTTCAAATGCAAATCGCTGTTGGTGCTGGCGAAGCCCGGGCTCATGTGCGCACACGGCCATTCTTCCAGCCCTGAAAGCCAGACAAGGCCTCCATGAGTAATAAAGTACCTCAGTGGACTCTGACCTCCGGCTGCGTTGGGCCCGTGCGTGAGTGTGGATGTGTGTGTGAATGTGTGAATGTGTGTGTGTGTGTGTGAATGTGTGTGTTNCTGGCTTGCAGCTCATTTTGGGTCTATTCAAGGCTTTAACATGTAATTTTGCTCTGAGCTGGACCCAGAGTGGGATTGCTCCTGTGGGTTTCTGTATCCAGGCTCTGCTGCTGACTTTGTGGTGTCCCTGCTGCCACATGTGGCTGTGGCAGGGGACCTGGTGACATGGCTCTGTCTAACACCTTTGATGGCAGGAGGGCTATGTGTGTGTGTGTGTGTGTGTGTGTGTGTGTGAGGGGCTTTTCCTCGGCCCGGGCCTTCCCCTGGGTACTACTGCTGTCTAAATGGTGTGGGCCTGTCCGTCACGGTCTGCTGCCTCTTGGCCGCGTTCCACCTGGCAGCCTCTCTGCTAAACCCACCAAACAAAACAATTCCTCTGTAGGGTCTGTCTCGCTTTCTGCGGGGTTGGGAGCTGACAGAGAGGACCCTGGGACGCCATGCTACAGCAGCGGTGAGAAGGAGATGTTTCCACCATCACCCACCACGCGTCACGAGCAGGAGTCTCTCTCTTACAAAGACAAATTTTTTAGCAGGGCTTGTTGTCACAGGATAAGGGGGAATAGCTTTAAATTGAAAGACAGGAGGTATGTATGGGATATTGGGAAGGAATTGCTGTCTGTGAGGGTGGGCAGGCCCTGGCACAGGGTGCCCAGAGCAGCTGTGGCTGCCCCTGGATCCCTGGCAGTGTCCAAGGCCAGGCTGGACAGGACTTGGAGCAGCCTGGGACAGTGGAAGGGAGTGGAATGACATGATCCTTAAAATCCTTTCCAGCCCAAACCAGCTAGGACTACTTATAGGTGAGCTAAAGGACTTGCTATGCTGACCCAGGCTCTGCACATTTCTAACAGCATCACCCTAAAAAGTTTGTTATCCAGAATCTGTGCTGGAGACTCAGATCACAGCAGACTCTGTGGAAATAGTGCTGGGAGATGTCCATTTTTTGTCTGGACATCTTCTGTAATTTAAGCTGTTGGAACCTGGATCCTCAAAGTCTTGGGAAAAATACCAGAAATATGGTCTGTGGAGGTAACAGGAAACAATCAAAATGCTAAGGATGAAATAGCAGACAAAATTCAGCAAAACGGAGGAAAAAGAAAGATAAAATCACAACGATTGCATGAGAGGAAGGGGGGAGAATAATTTGGATTGATAGAAACATTTCAGATACATCTGCTAGCAGAAACCTTTGCCAAGGAGAGTTTAGTAGTTGGCAGATGCAGATTGCTCGCTCTTGCTGTGTCTAGAGCTGTATCTTCACTTTTTTTGGCATTCCCAATCTGTCTGCTTTCCTTTTCTTGTATTCAGTATGTAAATTGTTTGGACAGAGACTCTCCTTTTGGTGCATGGTGGACTTTGCCTAGTGCGTCTCTGAGCATTGAAAATTCTACAGACAATTATAGTGAAGACAGCTTAACCCTGAGGAGAGGATTTTTGACAACCTAGAAACAGTCAAGATACTCCATTTTTCCTGCCAAAAAGTTAACTTGTGATGAGTTATGGTTCTGAAGCATACACGAGGAGTAGATAAATAAACAGGAACACTAAGTTCAGTTTATGAGAAACCTGCAGAAATTCAAAACCAGCAAGTCTTTCTCCACCTAGCCTTCATCCCATGGTCCTACCAAAAGCCTCTTTCCCATGGGCACTCCCCAGCTTTTCCTTGACTGTCTGGGAATGGTTCAAGGCAATTTTGAGCCGTGATAACCAGGCATCTCTGCTTTTCTCTGCTTCACCACCTTTGGTTTCTCAGAGTGTTTCAATGATCAGACAGACACAGAGAGCCCCAGTGAATATTTAATTGTTAAGGAGCATATGTGTTTATGTCATGATGGGCCTTCCCTGCTAGGATCCTATTTATCTGGCCATGAATCTCATCTGTATATTCTATCCACCTACTTCAGCCCCCAACTGAGAATCCCTGTCAAATCTTCCCAACACTCCTGCAAAGTTTAAAATTAGACCAAATCTCCGTGGGTGGCTCTTACTTCTAAAGTGGATGAAATCCAAACATGAGCCTGAGCTAGACACAGTTTGCAGGCTGCTCTGGGAGGCTGAATCCATCCAGTCGCCCTTGTACGGGGGCCAAACCCTCACATTGCCCAAAGCACAGCCCCCAGAAATGCACTAGGGCTGGGATCAAAGATCAGAGGGAATGGAGAATTGCTGCTGGGCCCCCTCACCCCCATCACGGTGAGAGTTTCATGCCAACAGAAACACAGCAACTGTTTATTGTTTTTAATCACTTTGAGCTCAAACCTTTTCTTAAAAATGCTTCTTCAGACCTCAGGCTGTGAATCAGCCACGTGCCTCGGGCAGGTGTCTTGCAGGAGGACACGATGGCCCACACAAAGCCACGGGGTCACATTTCCAGATGGTCATTTGACCAAGTGGAGCACAGCAGATGTGTGATGGAAATCTCTGTCCATTCTCTGTACACAGGCATTTCCCTGAGTATACAGCCATTTTCATCACCTCTGGGACAGTATTTGTGCCAAATATGAATCTCTGAATTGGTTCCTCAGCATCCAGTGCAATAAATTTCCAATTCTGAAAGGGTTTCCAGACAAACAATACCAAAGTTAAGCATTCATAATGTTAAAGTACAATAATTTCCTTGTTCAATACAAGATAAAACCTAGGCAAAAGATCCAGAAACATTTTAGATTAGAAGTGCCAAAATAGTCAGACTAGAAACAACTCAGTACTTTTCTTTTTTTCAATTTAAAAATTGAGATAATGGATATTCACAATTCATAATATGGAGATTGACTTCCCATTTATCCAGGATGAAAGACTCTCTGTAGGAGGTGAGCTCAGCTGAAGAAGGAATTTGGTGAAATACTTCTTGGAGTCCGTGAGGTTGGAACAACTCTCCCATTTTGGGATGTGGAGCTAAGTCAGGGTGGTAACGGGCATTTTTTAATGAAAACAGGGCAAGACAGCATCTGTCTCCCATTTAGTACTCCAGTGGAGAGACCACTCATCTGAAATATCAAAGAGCACTGATTTGCATTCTCTTCTTCAAGCTATACACAATTATCCATATAAATGAGAGCTGTTCCTACAGGAGGCACTGGCTGAGGGAAGAGGACAAAGCTCAAACCTGGACTGGGTGGATTTGAGCCTGGCGGTCCCTCACCCCACTTGAAATATTCCAGGGCCTGAGCCAAAAGGGATATCTCTTTCCTGGCTGGGCTGGGATGTGCTCTGGGAGCTTGGAGGCACATCCTGCAGCAGCATGGCTGGGGATTTGGGAGTGTCATTGGTACTGCCATGGAATCCTTTAGGTTGGAAAAGCCCTCTAAGTTCATCGAGTCAACCATTCCTCAAAGCACTGCCAGGCCCACCAGTCACCCATGTCCCCAGGTGGCACTGGGGACTCCATCACTGCCCCAGGCAGCCTGTTCCAGCGTTTGAAAACCCTCTCCACTAAGAGCTTTTCCCTAATATCCAAACCAAACTTCCTCTGCTGCAACCCAAGGATGTTACCCCCTGTCACTGGTTACTTGGGTGTCCTGAGCACATGTGCCTGTGGGTGGAAACCCTGCTGAGCCCAGCCCTGGATAGCAGGTGCCCAGCTGGACTCAGTCCTGTTCCTGCTGCCCTTGGGAACATGGTGCGAATTATGCTCTGTATAAACATCCAATTTATGTTTGGGGGTCATGGTAACTTGGCTGGGGGAGAGGGGAAAAAAAGAAGGGAGACACGGGCACCTTTTGGGGGTAGGGTGAGGGACAAAGATACCCTGCAGATTTCAAAGGCCCTTTCTTTGTCTTTCTTTGAGTTCTTTAAGCCCAGAAAGTTTATTTTCCCTCATAGTCTCTCTTATTTCTCTTTAAAATGAATGTTTACTTCTATTAAAATCCCTCCCAGACTACGAATGCCAGTTTTTCTCCACTTGTGATGCTGCACTCACCACGAAAACAGAATGAAAAGCCAGTCCTCCCAAATTCTGGGGGAAGAGCAGGTTTTCATGTGATTAAACAGATTGCTCTCTGGGTCATTATGTACAACAAGAGTGCTGCAGAAGTGTCCTTGTGCATGAAATTCCCTTGAAAAAGTGAAAGTCACTTGAAGCAAGAAGGGTTGTTTTAATTGCACAAGACAAAGAAACTTTGGGCTTAGACAAAACAACCTGGTGTGAGATATCAGCTGGGCAGTTTATCCTCACCAAGCTCCTCAGGGGTGGCTTTGGGAACAGATCCGAAGCCAATTTAAATGACATATTGAATATTCAGATATCTGTAATGAAAAAGCAGTTTCTAGCACTGATTTTTTTCAGTGCTGAAGGGAGCAGTGCCACTGAGATAAAACTGAAAATGTCACTTCCCCTTGGGGCCCAGCTCGGATCTCTGGTAGGCAAAAGAGCAATTAACATATTTTATTGTTTCTATTTCCCTGCTTTGCATTTGCCTTCCCAGCCCACATCAGGGAGAGGGTTAGAAAGGAGATGTGTTCCTGCTGAAAAGGCCTTTTTAAGTCTCCGACTTGGCACTTTTACGTAGGATTTTGACCCCCATAAACAGGGAGGCAGCAGCTGTGAGCAGCGGGGAAGGCGGCTGGGAGGGCACGGTGTGCAGCAAACAGCTGGTATTTGTGTTGTCAGCCTCCAGCTTGCAAATGCTGCATTTCATAGGCTGTGTGGTTGTGTTACTGGTGCAAATGGGTGTGTTCACATGCAGCAGATCTCCAGGAAAGCCCAAGACAAAAAAGCATTTCTGCAACTGCATCCTGCTGCAAGCTGCACCACCGGGACTTCCTGAGCCCAAGATGTCATCTGCAGCTTGGGTAGACTTCCCAAGACTTTAAGACTTCCCTGTCTTAAAAACCTCCTGCCCTAAAAACCTCTAATCCTGCCCAACTTGTCCCCACTGAGGCCAATGTCATCATGTCCATGGTTTTTACAGCTTCATGAGGCAACCAATGAAAAAAAGGTTGGACCACATGACCTTTAAAGCTCCCTTCCAACCCAAACCATTCTGTGATAAAAAAGACTTTCTTGACACCATTTTTGAAGTTTCTACCTGGTGGTTCAAGTTTTTGCACTCCTGCAGCTGGGCTGCAAGAGTGTGGATGCAAAATAGGCAGCCTGGTCATCAAAATAGGATCTACAAAATGTTTTTTAATGCTGTACAAAAACGTGCGTATTTAGAGATGCACCTTCTAATTAGCCATGGAGATGGTAGCTGTAAACCTCTGCTCCCTGGCATAGTTACAACACCTTTCTTTCTTTTAAGGCAGATTCCTTGTTTCCTTGCCACTTTTTCTTTAACAGCTCTGAGGCTGGAGTGTAGGGATTGTGGTGGGAGCTCAAACCCAGCACAAGCAGATGCCTCACTTCAGAATATTTGTAGCTGTTGGTACCAGTGGTGAAGCTTGGCAAAAGCCATGTGATGTTAAGAGGCAGAATGAGCTCTGTTCAGCCGATTCTTATGAAAATGGGAATCAAAGTCACAAGTGCTGAAAAGAACCCTCTCAAATGTGTTTGCTGCCTGTTGACTCAGGCTGCTTTGGGCAAGCAAGGCACAGCCAGGCTTTGAGTTACTCTCTTCATGCATTTTGTCATTTTTCTTGTGAACAGGACAAACACCTGATAGGAAAAAATAATTATACGGAGGTTCAAGATGTGTTTTTATGGGGTGAGGGTGAAAGCCAGAAAAAGATGGTATTTAAGAGGTTTTGGCTCCATTTGGCTTTTCATTGGATTTAAAGCTGGTTCTAAAGGATGGTGTTTCTGAATATATGTGTTTTCCAAAGTCCTAATTTCTTAAACCAACAATTCCTGTATATCACTGTACTGTTGCCAGGCCAAGGGGTGTCCTTCATAATTCTTGCAGTTTATGTGATGCTCTTCTAGATCACAATTTCTTGTGTTTGTGAGAAATTCAGCTTTTGTTAAGTAATTAGACAAAGTTCCTGGTCATCTTCATTGTAAGGTTAAAACAAAAACAAAAACAAGAACAAAATGAGAAAGGGGGCCTGGAGCCATTGTTCAGATCCTGGGAATTCACTAAGGAAATAATAAATTGTGTTTTTTAGATTACCTGGAGGTGTAAGAGATCCCAGAGGAGAGATGGCTCTGCAGGTTCCCTCCAAGAGGTCTCTTCCACAGCCTCCCTGGCAAAGCTATCCATAGGAATTGAGGGAGGTGTGTCTCAGCTGTCAGCCAAGGAACGTGCAGAATGTTCAGGAAAGCTTCCTGCCCATGGACAGAAAAGCTGCTGGCTTGGGAATGTCCTTCCCAGTGTGTCTGGCAACTGATCACACAATCACAGAATCACAGAATCACGGAAGAGTACCCTGGGGATGGAAGGGAATGTAATGCTCATCCCATTCTGCCCCCTGCCATGTGCAGGGACACCTTCCACTATCCCAGGGTGCTCCAAGCCCCATCCAGCCTGGCCTTGGGCACTGCCAGGGATCCAGGGGCAGCCACAGCTGCTCTGGGCACCCTGTGCCAGGGCCTGCCCACCCTCACAGACAGCAATTCCTTCCCAATATCCCATCTGTCCCTGCCCTCTGGCAGTGGGAAGCCATTCCCTGTGTCCTGCCATGACATGCTCTTGTGGAAAGTCCCTCTCCATATTTCCTGTTGGCTCCTTCAGGCACTGCACGGACACAATTAGGTTTCCCTGAAGCCTTCTCTTCTCCAGGCTGAACAATCCCAATTCTCTCAGCTTTTCTTACTGTCATAGAAAACGTCTAAGAAAGTGGATTGACTATTTCCTGCTAGGCAGGAGACATTCAGTGCATTGAAGTAATGTCACCTTGGAGCCAAAACATCACTTTTCAACCTGCCTTGGTAGCTGCAAAGATGAAACAGAGATGTAGGACGGGCAGGGACCTCAGCAGTCTTCTAAGCTGCCTGGTCCTGCAAGGATCCAGGTGTTGTAGCTGAAACTAGAGACCAAAACTCACAGGGTGTTTCATGGCAATATTGGTGCTTTAGGGAAAACTCGTTTCACGTGGGCACGGGTAGCTCCTGGGGAGCTGCGAGCAGCCGGGAGCACCTCCTTACCCCCCTTCCAGCGGCGAGTATCGGTGTCACTCCGAACAGACGGGAACCTGCTGCTGCTCATCGCCAGAGCGTGTGGGGGTGGAGCCCCGCCGAACGTGGGTGTGTGCAGCCTGGCAACGCATCCATGGGGCAAACAAAAAAACGGGAATGTGCGGGATTTTCCAGGGGATGTTTGAGGTGCAGTCTCTCAGGGAAGTTGTTTGATGGAGGCTGCAGACACCTGAGATCCTGCACCTTCTGCTTGATGGGCAGAAGGGCCAAACTTCCACTTGGAAGGATGCTCTGACAGCTCCAGTGCTCTCCCACGCCAAGGTCTCTCCTGGGTCCAACTCTTCCTGCATCCCTGGGTCTCCCCAAAACCCTCAGTGCCCTTAGCCCCTCATCTTCCCTGAATCACCCTACCAAGCACCCACAGAACAATGCCTCCTTTACACTGTGAGATACCTCTTCACAAACTCATCTCTACAGACATGGTAGTAACAGCATAAAATATCCGTAGATTAAAAAAAAGGTCTATTCCTTGAGCAGAAAAAATATGGAGAGGTCAAAATATTTGAAAGAATGGTGGTAGGTAGAGGTTTACTTATAAATACTTGAGTTAATTTGGTAGAATGTTCTACTCATCAGCATTTAGGCAAGAAAATTACTTGAATTTGAAAATGTATGACTGCCTTCACAAACTTTTTATTGCAGCTTTTGGATTGTTGCACTAAATGCAGTACAACTGACATCAGCTTTTAAAACATAATACAGCTGGGAGAAAGGAAAAATCTCAGCAGCTGAGAGAGGAAGAGAGAATTCCCTACTTCCATTTGTTTTGTGTTTGTGCCCAGTTTCTGTATTCCCTGGGGATCTTTCAAAGACCATGATTACAAAATGCAGGAAGGTGTGTTTGGGAAGCTGAAGCACCAGACAGTAGTGCCCAAAAAAGGTCTTCAGATTGATTTATCAAAAAATTTACTACCTCCAGAGTTAATGAAATCCTTTGAGCACACTGGTGTGATGCACAGGAGATGAAGGATTTGTTGCAGTTGCTGGGAGACGTGCCATGAGCCCACGTAATGCTGGCAGTGACACCCTCCCCTCAGTGTGCACTCACCCAACGTGCTCCTCCAGGCTTCAGCAGACACTGACACAGCCAGCACAAGGCAAGGAACAGAAATATTAAAGCTTAGATGGAGGCATTAAGCGTTTTTTCATTTCAGGGCCTTTTCCCTGCCACCACCGACAATATTCATTCTGTAAGAAATTATACCAAAGAGGATTTCACATTCCTCTCTCTTTTTCACCAAAAAAAACCCCAAAACTGGGGAGAGAGACAGAAAGAGAGAAGGTGAGCACATTACATCTCTTCTGGGAATCATGATCCTCTTTTACTGTGTATCAGGACAATGCTGAAAAAAAATGCGTGTTAATTTGGGAATATTTTGCAGGTGGAGTTATAAGTCAACTGAAAAATGAAACAAAAAAATCTCTTGGCGTCCGTCTTTCCCATACACAGCCAAGATTCCTGCTTTGACTTGATCCAGGCAAGGGAGGGAGCACAGCCTGTTCCTCCAACGCACTGAGATGCAAGGGGCGTTTGTTTTCTGTTATCAGCAAAGGGTGATGATGAGCTTACTGTCCGTGAGATAATCTATTTTTTATTACTGTGGGTTAGATCAAGTGCACTATGGTTTGGAACAACAATGAAAGACAAAAATCCCTCCAAAACTGGAAAAAAATCCCCATCCTTCTCTTTTGCATTGGTGATAAAGTTGTATTTTTTGTCAGAGTGCCCACCCTGAAGCACACTTTAATAATATTAGTGGTTGTTACATGCAGAGCAGCTTTTCACGTCACATGAGCCAGGCTTGAAAGCAAATCCCAGCCTCTCTGTGAAATCCACTTGATCCTTGTGTTGAAACACAGCTATTTCCAGATGATACAAAGCACCTGTTTAACAGGGAACTCAGGCAGGAAAGTCCCATATTCCAATCAAAACGGCAGGAGGAACTTCTTGGCTATTCAACAGAATTACTCACTGGCCACATAGGGCAGGTTACAGGTCACTGTTGCACTTCCACAAAAGTTGCTCCAACATGGAAATGTTTCTACAGCTCCCTGACCAGGGCTGAGTCAGAAAGTATTGTCCTCTGCTCCCACTCCAAACATGCACCCATCTTTTTCCATGACCAGAGGGGTCCGGTGCTCAACTGCCATGGCTACAGGATGGTGTGTCATTAACACAGTTATGGTGTTGAGAAGAGAAAAATGATCCAAAGATCAACAGCAAGTCAGGGCCCTTTCTTATGAAGGCAAGCTTTGAGAGCATTTCAGAAGGAATCACAGGATGGTTTGAGTTGGAAGGACCTTAAAGTTCATCCCATCCCCTGCCATGGGCAGGAACACTTTCCACTGTCCCAATGCCCCATCCAACCTGGCCTTGGACACTGCCACGGATCCAGGGACAGCCACAGCTGCTCTGGGCACCCTGTGCCAGGGCCTCAGCACCCTCACAGGGAAGGATTTCCTCCCAGCATCTACACTAAATTCCCCCTCTACGTTTAAAATTGTTGCTCCTTGTCCTACCACTGTCTGTCCCCTGTAAAAAGCCACTTTTCAAGGGAGAGGAGCTGCTTCTCAATGCAATAGGGCATTAAACACAACAGAAACTTTTGGAGAGAGTAGCTGGAGTCCACTGAAAAATAAATTGCTGGAGTGCACTTAGGGACCTGTTCTTCCTATGCTTGCAAAAGCTGAATTAATAGGCTCTACCAGATTCATTCCTAGTTGTTACAAATCACTCATATTCTGCAGTGTAATGAAGCTGACCTCTCCCCTTCCTGTCTTCACAGCACCACACAGTAACTCAGGGATGTAACTCGTGGGTCTGACACCGTGCCTCATTCAGGGCATCCCCCGTGGAGCACAGGGACCCCAGCGCACCCCGCTCCCACGAGACACACACGCCCACCACACCAAAACCACACCAAAACCACCGGCAAAGCCGCGGTGCCCGCCAGCTGCGCTGCCAAACCTGACGAGGATGTCTCTTACGAGCAGGAGTGCATGGAGAAGAGAACAATGCGATTTGGGGCAGACAAAAGGCTTGAAATCTGAGCCTACCGAAGCATCCAGGCGGCAGCTGCAGCAAACACTTCCCGGGCAGTGTTAAAGGAGAAGGATCTGCATTTACCCAGCTCTCCCAGGTGCCACCACAGCAAGCAGAATGAAGATCTTTTGCTCTCCACAGCTCCCTGACAGGAGAGGGCAGCCAGGTGGGGGTCAGTGTCTTCTGCCAGGTAAGAAGTGACAGGAGGAGGGGAAACGGCCTCAAGGTGCGCCAGGGGAGGTTCAGGTTGGATATTGGGGAAAATTTTCCGTGAAAAGGGCTGTCCAGCCCTGGCACAGCTGCCCAGGGCAGTGGTGGAGTCCCCATCTCTGGAGGGATTTAAAAGCCATGTGGATGTGGCACTTGGGAACATGGGGCAGTGGTGGCCTGGGCAGTGCTGGGGGAATGGTTGGACTCGATGTTCTGGGGGCTTTTCCAACCTGAACCTCTCAATTATTCTGAGATTTCCATCGACTTGGAGCAGCACAGAGAGGGAAGGACATCCAGCCTGGACACAGAAAGCTCCTTGCTGCCCTAAGGCTGCTAAAACTTTCAGCATTCCAGTCTCAGCCAGAGGTTTGTCATGGCCAGTGGAGATAATGGGCACTATAGAAGATAATTTATCTCATATTTATCTTTTTTCTTAGGGAGGAATGTACACTCCTGAAGAACCCCTCAGGCTCTGCTGCCTGCAAAGAGGATCTGCATGACCACATGAGGGGAGTACACCATGAAGCTGCTCTATTTCCACATGCGTCCTCTCCAAGGAGTCATTTTATCTACATTAATATTTACATTTTTTAATAGCCAGTTTTGTTTCCCCCACTCAATGTCAGGGACGTTGGAACAACCTCTTCTTTATCAGAGCATTTCATTCCTGAGATGTTTCCAAAACAATTTTCAGTGCAGCTTTTGTACTGGTCCCATCACCAGTGTGTCTTTGAGCACCATGTAACCACAATTTCAGTGTCAAGTGAAGCATCATCACTCATACTGCACACAGGCTGCAGGTGCTTTGGAGGTTTTTGTTGTTGTTTTTTAAAGGAAGCCACGGATTGGGAGTTCTCCCTGTGTTTTCCATCAGGGCATATCTGCAGAAGTACAGTGCTGAAGCTGCAGAACAGGCACACTTCCAGATTTCACCAGCTTTAGTCCCAGTATCAACTGTTTGCAGACAGCTGTCCCTGTAATCTGCAGGCTGCAGCTTGTACACAAGGGAAGCCAAAATAATGCATATTACTGGAAAGCTGATGGGCAGAAATGGGCAGGAATATTCTCCCTCTCACTGGTGAAGATGTGTAGATTTTTTTGTTTGTTTGTTTAAAATCACATTTTGGATCTGAAGGGAGAATCGTAACTCTCCAGAATAGGCTTATTTTATTTGGCGTTTTTAATTTGCAGTCAAATGTTTATTGTTTTTCTTCTATTTCTTGGAATTTGTATTTCTGTGAAAGAAAAACCACATTTCCTTTCGCCTTCCTGCCATTCAGGTGTTCCTGTTGTCATTTGCTGACAGTGACAAAGAGCTTTCTAAATTTCAGTCACTTAGAAAAGCTGGAAATACCTACAGAGCCTGCAGACTTGCAGCCACATGCAGGGGCCTGTGCACAGCTGGGAAGTGCCACTGACTCATTATTAAGGATCTCAGCCAGGTGGACATCTAAATCCAGATAATCCATGTGCTGATATACATAGAAAGAGGGGAAACAGAACCAGAAGGAGACCACAGGGCAGGACAACACTGAAAAGCTCTGTTAGTGATCCACTATAGGCAAAGTTGAGCTGTTGCTACTGCTAAGTGGTTTGAGAATTTTTTCCTGATTTTTTGGGATGAGAGAATCTCCTGGAAGGTAGAAAGTGCCAGCAAAACTCCTTTTCCCCTCAAAGTTTGTCCCCATCCCAGCCACTGCAATCCCCCACCAAGCTGCAGGTGTAAATACTCACAGCAGGTCCTGAGCATGAGGTGAAACTCCACTAAACTCCCTCTATTAAACACCCAATTTCATGGCTGAAGTCTGGTGGCAAAATGACAAGCATAGCCCAAATAAATGGAACACTTTCATCTCCCAAAAAGCAAACCCACAGACAGCTCTTTTTGCTTCACCCAGGGAGGTTTGATGTTTCCAAGGAAGGTCAGCTCAACTTCAGACGTATTCCCAAACCCTTTTCATCCAGTTGTGGCGTTTCAAGCAGATGAAATTTCAAAGGAACATTTGGGAATGGACATGTTATTATGGGTATAAACATGGATGAGCCATGGATTTTTCGTGATGGGGAGACAGTGTTTACTGTTGCTGAGCTGTAGAACAGATAAAAGCATTCTCAAGTGCATTCAGATGTCTTCTGCTACAGGGAGCTGCTCTGTCTGTTCATAGAAACCTCCACAGCACGAACACCAGTGGCATTTCACACCCAGTGCTGCTTGCACACCTCTACTTCCACAGAAGTAACTTTTTGTCAAGGGAAAAAGAATTGCTTAAAGCTCTCAGCTATTCAGGTGTTTTTTGGTGAAGTGCTCCTGCAGTGATGGCCCTTTGCTCAACAGGAACCAGGAGGGAGCTGCCCCGTCCCCAGCAGCATCTTCACTCAGCCACAGCCTGGGGACTGAGAGCATGACTTCTTACCAATTCTATAAAATTGGTACAAATTGGGGCATTCAATTCTCTCATTTTGAAGCTGTCATAAAAAAAATGCTTCTTGCAGGACACACGTGACAGACACTCAACTTCAGCCTTGCTCAGGAAATTGCCTTCCATCTAGAAGGGGAAAAAAGCCCCACCAGCTTGCCACCTCCATAAATCAGCCATCTGCAGAATGTAAACTGGTGCAGCGTGGCTCTATCAGCACTTACAGCTCCAAGTGCTTTGCAGAGGTTTACACAACACAAACTATTTAGTCTCTTCTAAAAGAAATCTCATGCTATAAATTACCAAACTTTCCAGAAAACACGACAAAATCCCACCCGTCGGTGCTGGCCTCCGGGACTCAGCTGTAGAGCTCATGGAGAGGAGAAGTTTTCCTGGCGGATGGAAGGAGCTGGAGAGCTGAGTTTATCTGTGGGAATTTGGGGAAGAGGGTCACCCGCGGCACATCGCGATGCCGCTGCAATGCGAGAAGGTGTTTTGGGAAGGGTTTGACAGATGACTGGGGGCAGTGAGGAAGAGACCAACACACTCCTCTCCTTCCTGGCCTTCACAGGCTCCAAGGACATAAACCAGAATCCGCCTGAGAGAGCAGCAGAACTCCTGCTGAAGCCAACAGGGCATGGAAGGAGATGACACCATTTGTACGACTTCATTAACCTCCGGTGTTTTCAGCTCTGTGGCACTGGCTGTGGGAGCAGGGGCTCCTTTCCAAGTGCTGAAACAATCTTTTGTCTATGTTTACCCATTCTCAGTTTTTTCTTAACTTGTGGACATAGATAATGCTGCTGCTGAGCCATCCCTGAGGCCAAGAATGCCCCACTACACTGTAGTAGCTTCTCTCAGCTTCATTGAAGTTTGTACAGAGGGTCCATCAGGAGCAACATCCTCTACCTCACTACATGGACCAGCAAAAACCCAACTAATTCTCATAAATTTCAAGGGTCTCGAAGACAAGCAAGAGAGGAGGCAAATGGGGAATGACTTCCCACTGCCAGAGGGCAGGGTTAGATTAGATANTGTGATGCTTTTAAAAATTGTATTAATACTGGGTATAACTGGGGCTTGGTGGAAAAACAAAGGGCTGGGTCCTCCCTGTAGAGCCACTTCTGGGAAAAGTGGCCAGAGTTGGCCCAGTACATGCTCTTTCTCTATCTCAGTTATGCTCACATGCTGAGGGGAAAAGCACCATCTTTCTGTAAGACTGCTCAACACTTAACAATTTCTTAATAATTGGTACATTTATAAAGCTTTTTTGCTTCCTGTTTTGTTTGCGGCATTATTAATCAGTGGCGATCTCCAGCTGAGGAGCTCAGGATATCCACAACAGGAGTAGACACACAACCAGATTTTTACTTGACTTTGACAAGATGAGCTTCACACAACTTCTCCTTGCCGTCTTCTTTACCTTAAGCAGCTGCTTTCCTCTTAAGGGATGCCAAAACCTCCAATGGAGCCCTGGATGCCCATGCTTCCTTCATGGTAGCCCCAAACCTGCTAAAGTGGGCCAGGAGACTCGACTCTGCTTTTAAGAAACATCCTTGACATACAATAAAAAAGCCAAATTATGAAAACAGGAAACCACAAGTGGTTTCACCTCTAGTAAGTTCAGCTGTTCAAGAGAAACAAATAAGCCCTGAAAACACACTGAGCTGCATTTTCTGAGGCTAACTGTGCTGAAACACTCCCATTGCTGGCTGTTTTCTGTCCCCCTATGTGGCCCAAGACATCACCCTGCTTTTCAGAGCATCACCATATCAGTACCCAGTTATAATGTCACTCACAGTAAGGAATTCTTCTCATTTCTCAGGTTTTGGCAACCTTGCCCTGAAGCCAAACCTCCCTCCAGTCTTGCTCATAGACAGCAAGGAGTAACTTCTCACAGACCTCCGTCCTGGGGCAATTTGGATTAATCGTGTGAGGAGAAGGAGGTCTGGGAGCTCTGAAGCCTCCCTGGTGTCCCTGAGGAGTCACAGCAAAGGGACTGCACTGCTCTCATGCTTGGCTCCCAAACCACCCCTGGTATCCCATGTCCATCTGTCCTTCCTCTCCTTGGCCCCTGGTCCACACTGGCCACACGCCTGTAAAGGAAAATGCTAAAGGAAAAGGTTCTGGTGGACGAACACACAGGGGATTCCCCACAGGGGATTTAGAATTAGCATAAAAACTTCCCTCAGCCTCCCATGCAGAAGAAGTCCCCAAAGAGGGACTTACTGATCCCCAGCATGTGCCAGAACTAGCAAGTTCTAGCTTCTATCTGAACATGGAGGAGCTGTGGCAGAGCACACCTCCTCATATGTAACCAAATGGAGAAAATCACAGGGATTGGGTTATATTCTCCTTCCTTTCCCCAAGTTCATTTGTATCACAGGCCATACAACCCTCTCCCTACCTGTGGAATCCTTGTATGATCTGGCAACCCTGCTGGAGGGCACCTGGGCCATGCCCAGCTCCTGCCCATTCACCTGAACAAAGCTGCTCAGTCTCAGCTCAGGTTTGGGCATAACAACCACAACTAGATCAGAATGCAGTGACAAAGCAGCCCCAGCCCCAGAGCTGAGAGGGCAGGATGGAGAGATCACCCCTCGAGAGCCTTCCTGGCTTGCTGCTTCACTTCACTCCTTGAAGCCCCTTCTCCCTGGGCATGCTGGCCTCTCCCTCCTCACCACCTCCTCTGCCCTGCCCACCTCCAGAGGACACAGGACAGGGACACCCGGGCTGGGCAATCACAGCAGCCCCGGGTGTGCTGCTCCTGGTGCCAGCCCTGTGCTGTGGGCAGGACAGGGCTGGGAAGGGGTGTTCCACCTCCCTCCAGCCATCACCGTGGGAAACACCTCATCTGCAGCCAGCAGAGGAGTATTTCCAGAAGGAGGATGACCTCAAATTAAAAAGCAAGATGTAAGAAAATGCATGGGCAGATGACTTTGCGAAATCTTGTCCCAGAGAAAAAAAATTAAAGAAGCAACAAAAACCCACTGTATTCCTGAAGCTGTCTTGCTGCAGCAACTACAGACAGACTTGGGATGACTAACATTCCTCCTTCAGCAGCCAAGTGAGACACAGCTCACCTTCACAACAGAAAATAGATCATAGATTAATTTATTGTCAATAGAAGCTGTATCCAATAACACAGCGCTGAAAATGGGAAAAACACGGGAAGGATTTCAGGCAAGGGTGTGCCTGAAAGCAGAACACTGCATGTCAGGAGGTTCATTAACGTGCAGTGCCGTGGGACCCCGAGCGAGGAAATGAGCTCATCTTTTCATCTTCAGAAATCTCATCTCTTCGTTTCTGTAAAACTGATGGAATTTGCTGTCATCATTCCCTGTCCCAGTGAGGAGAGAATTCTACTTTTGCAAAAACATAACTCAATGGATTTCTCTGTTTAAATAATTCAATTAAAACTGGTCTTCAAGTGAATTTTAACCTGCCATAATTTCAAGAACTGACTGAAAATTTGAAGTTTTATATTCATTATATATGTTAAGTATGTTAAAAATGACAGTAAGTATGATTTTAAATTATTCAGGAAAAGCTTGACAAGTGAACCAAATGCTTGAAGTCTAGAATAATTATTCTGTAGTAATGAAAGTTTTTTTTTTTTCACAAATTATTTAAAACTGGGAACCATCCCTTATTTTTCTAAGTAGGTCATCCATATTTTCTGAAAGGTATGCACTCATGCTGACTTCTCTGAGAACAACAGCATGTAGATACACAAAATAAAAAAGGTTAAATAAAAGCAGATATTTCAGAAACAAGCCAGCAGTATTTCTCCTTACAGGTGAGCTGCATCTCCTGGTGACAATTCTGAAGATGTTTTTAGTGACAAGGGCCACAGGCAGCCAGACTGCACCGGAGGAAGGTGGAAGATACTTTACACCAAGGTAAGACAACTCAATGATCCCTGTGGTTCCCTTCCAGGTCAGCTTACTCTGTAATTCTGTAATTAATTCCGTGATGCTGTGACTGACTTTGACAGCTGTGGGAACCAGCAGAGACTTCTGGGCGGCTGAGACTGCCCAGATTTGTTAGTGTTAGTTAAGATAGTCCAGCAGCTGGTGTGAGCTGAGATAATCCCAGCAGCCGTGTTGCTCCTGCTGCAGGAGGAAGCACACAGGTAATTAATCGCCTCAAGTTCTCGCAAGCACCCGCGGCAGCTTCGTCATTGAGTTAATTAGGAGATTTGCCTGCTGGGTGAAAGCACAAACTCTGACTCACTCCTCCAAGTCAGTTCATAACTGAAGGAGTCCACCTGGAACTAACTGTCAGCTGCCTTCCTGTGGTCATTAGGTGATGTTCATTGAACAAATAAAGAATCGCCATTAAAAAAATCTTTAAAATCGGGTAGGGTGGATTTTTGAGTCCATGCCTCCAGCCCAAACAGGTAGGACATAAATCCATGCTTCAGCTTTGCCACAGGTGAAGTCTGATGACAACTGAAGTAAGTAAAAAGGTTACCTTGTGTCCTGCATATTTTACTTTTTCTCTTATGCTATAGGGTACACTGGGATTTTCTGCCTTTGCAACAGAAAATCCCAGAGGTTTTTGATCTCCCCAACAAGTTTCAGGAGTCCTCTGAGGTTCAAAACATTTCCTAATGTCAAAGGATGCTCTTCTTCCGACCTGATTTTCAAACACAAAGCAGTTCATCCGCCGTGTGGATATGTGCCCACCTAACTTTAACCCAAACATGAACAATTTCTGTTTAGGGGAAGCACAAATGTTTGATCTCTTTGCCTGCACAATGTGACTGGCAAGAAGGTGAAACAGGATGACACTAATTTTAGAAATATGTTTCATTTTTGTGAAGTCAGAGCATCATTTACATTTGACAGCAGTGAACTAAAACCATCTTTATTTCAGGCTTTAAAAGAAGAAACCAAACTAGAACAAGTGGAGTTGGTGGTAACCCCATGGGAAGAAAGCACAACTCTCTTTCCAAATTCTTTAGGTTTAAAGATACACATCATCCATCCAGCACAGGGCTGTGAGAGGGGAGCTAACACACAGCTCTGAACCTGACAACATCTTTCCTGTCGGTGTTAATTAGCATCAGATGAATGTGCCAGTACGAGCACACGCTCTCCAAAATACCTTTATTTTGACACATAACATCCTTTGACCTATCAAACCCACATCCCTCCGTGTTAGGAAAACCCACCAGGACAGCCATCCTATTAAGTGATGGTGAGCATCCCCATAACCATTCCTGAGATGAGCCGACCAAGTGCCCTGTGCATTTTTTGGGGAATAACAGCCAGTAGAACAAAAGGTGTCTGTGTGAGTACCAACAAGACTCAGCCCCAGGTGTCAAACACCTGAATGGAGGTGTCTCTATGTGTGCTAAAGATCTGAGCTCCCTCCAAAGCCACCTGAGATCTGATGCCCCATCCCTGGAAGTTTTCCAGGCCAGGCTGGACAGGGCTTGGGGCAACTTGGACCAGTGGAAGATGTCCCTGCCCAAGGCAGAGAGTGGAACAAGGTGGCCTCTAAGGTCCCTTCCAGCCTAAACCATTCTGTGAGTCTGTGGTTGTGAGATCCCCTTTGCTCACCCCAGTGCAGATTTCAGGTAGGACCCTGTGCAACTTCAGTTATTTCCCCCCATATAAACCAACAGACAACATGTGTTGCCTACTGGTCTCAACACCAACAGCCTGGGAGGTCTGGACCAAAAAAACCACCATTTGTGAGGTGAGGTGAGGTGCCAGAAAAGTGACTTTCTCCAAGGTACCATTCACATCTTCCCTTTACTGGAAGGAGCCCAGGAATATGTCATCCATATCAGCACTTGCCCATTCCTAGGATATTTCTAGTGCTGCAGGAAAACATAGTCAGGCACCATCCTGCACTCTGAGCACATGCATTATTGCTCTCCAAAACATGTGCTGAAGGCCTTGGCTCATCTGTGTTCCCCCCAAGGACAGATCAGATTCAGCCCAGATTCATCTGCTCTCTCTCCCCATGCCAGGAATGGAGGTGATAGGCAGTAGATATATCATCACACACATTTGGGGCACATTATCTGGGGTCACCTGAGAAGCACAGTGCAATTTTGGGTCATTTTTCCTCTCTCTTGTCTGTGCACAGATCTGGGTTAATCCTCGCATGGGTTGTGATGGTGCTGACCAAATTTCAGACGAGAGGTGCATCTCCTCTGCACACTTTTCATCCCCAAGATTAAACATTTGAAATCAAATAAGGAAATAAACCCCCACAATCAATATTTTGAAGCTTGAATTTGGCTCTGGGGCTTTTATTTCTGCAGCATGTGCCTGTAGCAGTGAGGAGGGAGAGACCACGGGGCAGAGGTGGGTCACCACGTCCTTGCACTGCCTGTGGGGCACAGCCCTGCCGGCCCTTCACCTCAGAGAGATTTACGAGTTCCTCTTTCATCTCATAATCCTTCATTTTTGCCATGTAACCTCCCCTGAACCTGCTGTGAGTCAGCAGGACTCGTCTGTTAAGGCAAGATTGATGCATGGCATGGGACAGATAGTGCATGCTCCTGGGTCAGCCAGAGCCATGCTGGCCACATTAGCCATCTCTCCCCTCCCCCTGGCCCACAGGAGGGATGGACCAGGTCCAGAACCTGCACAGAGATGCTCCAAGGGCGACTGCCCTCCTGAGTCTTCCCCAGGCTAACATGATTGTGCTGCACAAAAGTGCATTTTCCATCTCCTTTGCACAAATCTTGTGTCCCCCAGCTCAGGTTTTGGCTGCTGGTGCAGCTTTCTTCCAAATGGGACCAAAACATGAACACTGTTAATTGGTACATATTAGGGATTGTGTAGCTGGCAAAAATATCACCATGAGGTTCTGGCCCAGCTCTTCCCACACGGTCAAACTCTGCCTCCAAAAAGCTCTTCTGGGAAAAAAAAAAACATACCTAAAGTTGGTGATGTAGTTTGCTTTAGAGGTGGGAACGTGTCAGGAATGAGAGATGGCTGGGAGCAAGCGCTCCCATTTGCTTAAAAAAAAAAAAATCCCAGAGCTTGATATGGGAGGTCAAATCTGCCAGCTTAAATCACTTTATTTCTTAAAAGTTGCCATTCTTGGCAAATATATCGTGGCCTTCACCTAGAAGTGAGGTTGTCTGTGAATGCCATCACATCAGATGTGCGCTGCGGCCTCTTTCATCCCCAGCGGAGGAGGGCTGAGGGCTGCAGCCTGAGGGTTGAAAAGACACTTTTCTTTGGAGATGCCAACAGTTTCTTCCCCCTTGCCCCCTCCCACCCCAACCTACTTTCACAAAAGAGACAAAAAAAAAAAAAAAAAAAAAACCCCAAAAGGAACCNACCCCTAAATGGATCCTGTAGTGTCTGCAATGTAAAGAATTAGCTGAATGGGAAGAAATGAACCATGGTCTTTATGTCCTAGTTACAGTCAGTGCAAACATTGCTGCTAATCCCTGTTGTCAGAGGGGACTGGGGAAGAGACACGGATAGATCCCACTGGGAACATTTTGTCTCTCTCAATCCACACTTGAGATCACATTTTTTTGTGTGTAATAACACTGAGTTGTATTAAGAGGCCTGTGGATAACGTGAAGCTGGGGGGGATAATTGCTCACTGTCCATTCCACCGAGCATAGCACCTACAGCCTTCATATGCAGGGAGGTCTCAGCAACCCATTCATTTCAGGGGAGAAAAAGAAAGCTATTCATTCCCAGCAAATCCCATTTTGCCATGGTAACCCCCCTTCCCGCCCCTCGAGCACAACAGTTGTTCACAGGGGCTGTTTAAAACAAGACAACAAAACCAAACCATCGCCCATCCAGCCCTGGCATTTTCTGCTCAGATGTTTCTGGGCAGGCATAACCTAGGGGTGGGGAAGGGAAGGAGTGAACAGCTCATTTTGTCCCCTGCATCCCTGAGGGCATCCCACTTGAGTCCCTCAATGGGACCCATCCCAGGGGTGGGGTGTCCTGTATGCCCCGAGCTCCCCAGTGGGACAGTGACCACGCCATGGAAGCAGGGAGCAATGGGGGAACTTATTTTATACCCTGTTGTGCCAAGGAGAGGGCTTTGGCTTGCCAGAGCCCATGCAGGGGCTGGAGAAGGGAAAAACAGTTCCTCAACCATCTCTGTTCCAATCTGGAGGATCAGCCCTGTTTTCTGCAGTCCCTTCTACGGGGAACATCTGTGGGTCCAACAGCAGCTGGGCACCAGCACAACTCTCACCAGTCTGGGGGCCTCCAGCTGCCCTGGGCCCCTCCAGCCATCCTTAGTAGGAGCTCTGGAGCTCATAGCCCACAGCCACAGCCAGGGAAACTGAGTTTGTGCTGCTGGTGGAGCATTTGGTGGCCACTAAAGCTGTGTTCAGGCTGCTGGGGAGACACGGGGCATGCAGGGCTTCTGCTGCTGACACCGAGCAGCCTAGGGCAGTGGAAGGTGTCCCTGCCAATGGCAGGGGGGTGGAACAAGGTGGTCACAGAACCCTAGAATGGTTTGGGTAGGAAGGGACCTTAAAGCTCATCCAGTGCCACCCGTGCCATGGGCAGGGACACCTNCAGCAGCTCCGTGGCCTCTCTGGACCTTCTCTAACAGGCCCACGTCTTTCTTGTGCTGAGCACCCAGAGCTGGGTGCAGTGCTCCAGGTGGGCCCTCTTGGGGCAGGATGGAGGTGAGGAATCACCTCCCTTCTCCTGCCCATGCCTGTTTCAATGCAGCCCAGGCAGTGTTTGATCTTCTGGGCTGTGGGTCTGGCACAGTGGTGGCTCACGTCCAGCTTTTCACCCACAGGAACCGGCAAACCCTTGGGGGCCTTGATCCCTACGGTCCCATCCGACTCAAACCATTGTACAGTATCCACCTCAAGGTCTCCCCTGTGCCTCTCCATCCCTCTCCCTTCCTGATGCCCCATCTCTTTGTAGCCTTTAGATGTGCAGGGAGACTTGGGGCAGGAATACTCTGGCCCAAACCATTTTGATCTTGCACCAAAACTACAGCTCAAGTTGCAGCTCCCACCAGAACAACCAAGACTGAAGTGAGCTGACCACCACCTCCTTGGCAGGAGACCCTGTTCCAGCCAGAGGTAATTCCTTCATGTTAGGAAGAAATTACCTGAGCAGAGACAAGGAATCCAGGGAAATCCAGCCAAAATCCAGGCAAGCAGTGTGGGGAAGACAGGAGATCCTCAGTGTGTGCCTTAAGTGCTTTAACTCTGTGGCATCACCTCTGCTGAGAGCAGGGCTTCCCACAGCTAAAAATCACATCATTTTTGGTTAACCTGAATTTGCATTTGAGAGCAAATAAGAGATTCCTGGCATAAATATAATTTCAGTAAAAGCTAGAATTAAGGACTGGTTTTGGTCATGAATTAAGAGGTCATTTTATTTTTGTGAACACAGAAAATGTTGGGAAATGAAAACAACTGTTTGCACCAGGTGTTTTTGAAATAAATCCCAGCAACACCACAGATTTTATCCTGCACTTTATTGTTGGCTGAGGTAAATGAAGCCCTTCTGGTGACCCAGACGTTTCCCTGCTATGTCCTGGGCATAAAACCCTCCCTCTCCACAGGCAAACAATGTTAGTCAGTTGGTCATACCACAGCCTATTAATATGTAGATATTTTAATCACCCTCCAGATCCTTGCGCAAATTGCTCAGCGTGGCTTTCTCAAAGCACACAGCCAATTTCCTGTTTTTTTAGTGGCACTTCTTCAGAAGTTTCAGTCGACCTAGAGCACCTTCTCCTCTCTAGAGAGTCAGCACATTGTGGGATCTACCCCTAGCACTGCTGCCCCTCCCAAAAAGTAACTTTAGAGTTAGAGAAGTCTCAAAGCAAATTGCCTTTGTCTAAACCTAATAGCCAATTCAGCTGAACCGCCCATTCCTGGATGGAGAAACCACTCCTCTCCATTCACAAGAATGAGAATTTAAGGTTGCAATGAATCCCACTAAAAAGTCCCCCTAGAAAAAAAATCCTGTAATGACAGAGTTTGGCTCACACTAAACTCACTGCAACTGTGGGAGAGGGGGTAAGAAAAGGGGCGGGGGGGGAAATAAATCCAAAGGCTTTTCCATTCTCAAGTTTTCACTGAAAAGGCTCTGACATGAGCAAAAGCATATTAAAGCTAAGTGCCTGGAGAAATGACTGCTCTCAGCTGTCTGTCCTGCCTCCTTCCCCTCCAGTGTCACTGTGTGACACAGACAGCCTGGCTCAGGCAGCAGCTGTTAAACCACTGGAAATTTCACACAGATTTAGGGTTTCTTTCATATATGAAGTGTAACCTGCAGCTGTTGAGCAGCTGCTGTGCAGGAGCTTAACCACCCGTGCAGCAGAGCTGGGGATCCCGGGCCAGGGGGAGGACAAGTACCCGGGGTAGCCAGGGCACCCACATTTGATCTGCATCAGCCACAGCCCGGCCCTTGGTCCTCATCAGAGCTTTGTTTTCACGCACGACCATGGCTTTGGCCCTGCCTGCATGGTCCCTGCTCCCTCCAGGCTCCAGGTGCACCAGCCTGCTCCATCCACCCAAACCCCCCTGAAGGAGCACTGAAGAGGTGCTGTGCCCTTGCAAGCTGGAAACAGCCTCTGCACCCTGTGAGTCCTTAAAGTATTCAAACACCCAATATTTAGGTTGAAAGGTCTGCATGACAATGAAAGAACAGGATGTATTTACAGATCATAGAATCAAGGAGTTACTTGGGTTGGAAAAGCCACCAAGTCCAACCATTCCCCAGCACTGCCAAGGCCACCACTGCCCCATGTCCCCAAATGCCACATCCACACAGCTTTTAACTCCCTGGAACAGGGACCCCACCACTGCCCTGGGCAGCTGTGCCAGGCCTGTACAGCCCTTTTGGTGGAGAAATTTTTTCCTAATGTCCAATCTAATTCCCCATGGGAGCCTAATCCTCTGCTATTTGGCTTCTTTTTTCTGAGGATCATCAAGTTTCTTACCCTTTGGCTATGCCAAAGGCTTAAATACTGATAGCCAATGGCATTTTCTGGACTCTTCAGGACAGAAATGGAGCCCTGGGTTCAGCATAGGACATTCAGGAATGGTGTTCCACAGCCATGTGGGAGCTACAAGGACCCTGTTTGCTTCTGTGGGCAAACAAATTTATTACCTGGAGAACACTGCCTTTAGCCTCCAAAAAGGCTGCAACAGCAGGACTGATAACCTGGAGGACCACAGCCACAGTAAGAAAGCAACAATTTCAGTGCCCCTCAGCCAAAGCAGCGTTTTCTCTGCTCTTTAGGGTTTGTTGGGGTTTGCAGCTCCCAAAGCACCCAAAACACCACCAAAGACCAGAAGTTTCCCTGGGGCTGGTGTTTCCACAGGCTGGGCCACACCAGTGCCTTGGGGCTGGCCCTTCCCACCCTGCTCCATGTACATTTCCCTAAGGCACTGAGAAGGTGTCCAGGTGAGGCTGTCCTGGGATCCTGTGATGACTTTAACAGATCTACCATGACCACTGATTTACACTGTCACCCTCCTGATCAAGAACTGTCAGTTTGCCACCATGGACAGAAGAATCACTTAGTTTTGCCATAGTTCTCTCATCCTCTCTAGACAAGCAGAGAAAACCAAGCAGAATGTTGGCTTAAAAAACGCAATCAAGTAATTTCTGTATCCTACTCTCCATAGAAAGAGAGTTCTAGTTAATTTCATTTCATCTAACCTCATCCATTCTGTTTTCCATACAAATGATCTTATCCTCTCACCATAAAAGCTCAAGAACACATCAGACTGTTTGCTGTTGCCACTAAGTTTTTTTAATTGATAAGTATGAGTGAATTAATTTAGTCTGTTGGTGCCCATTTAAGAAATACTTATGAGAAATGCTCCAGACCAGTTCCAGTGGTGTTCCATCAGTGGTTCCTAGCAAGACTGCCAGAAATGTGCAATGTTCCCTCTCTGAAATTAATGGGGAAAATCTAGCATCGCAGGATACCATTCTATATCAACCCTGTTGTGGGCCACATTGCTGTCACATACATCACACTGCGAGTGGTTTCCTAATTTATTTGCATGAAATTAATGAAGAATGAAATTCAGGTTTACATTTCAAGCAGCCACATACCCTACAAAAGTTTCACTGAGGGTGTATACTGAATATAAATGAAATATTTGCTCTGGTTTGTTACTTCATATCAGCCTCAGCCAGAGGATATCACACTGCCAACCCTGGGCTCTCGGGGTGGAAAATACTCCTACTGACAGCACAACCCTTGTGAGAGCACACAGGCCTTGCAGGCACACTCTGGGTGATGGAGCAGGAGACCTTCCAAAGAGAAGCCATGGTGGTGAGGAATGAACTGTTAGGATTTAGGAATGGACCTAGGGCAGAACCTCAGATCTACCCACCTTTGAATTCCCCAGAGTTTTTGTATTTCTGTTACAGCATGAATTTGTCTGTTCTTGCCCTTTGACACGTTCTAAAAACCAACAAAGCTGTTCAACTCCCACTGAAGAGCACTTACGGAGGCTGGCATGCTTTTCCCAGGAAAAAAAAAAATCCTACAGAAAGGAAACACTGCAACAAAAACATCCACATCCCTGACTGCATCTAGCCCACAGGCACTATGTGATGGGAGAGAATATACCTGAAGATATCAGAGTGGGTGGAAATTAGAAAAATTTCCAACTCGAGAGGCAGTTTCCTTCATGCAGCATCATCTCCCTTCTCCTTTTGAAGAAAGACAGTCACTGCTTTGGAATCTCAAGAATTTGGAATTAATCCCACCCCCTATCCCCCCCCCCTTTTTCTTTTTAACCTTGTAGGTGGGAAATATTACAATGCTAATTGACATTTTCCATCACTGATCCTTTGAAAAACACCTACATGGCCTTGCTGATAAAATCTGCGGGCAGCAGCAGCACTGGCAGCTATCACTGAGGGCAGGGCAGCTGCACTGGGATCTTTCAGCAAGCCAGAGGTGTTCTGACAAACCCCATTTTCACTCAGCTGTACAGAAAGTTGCAGCTGCATTTGTTATCTGTGTGGTGGGAAAATGTGTTCTGGAGGGTTTCAGCTGAAAAAAAATGCAGATGCAATGGTATTGTATTGATAGTGCAGTGATGATACAATTGCAGCGACATTGAAGAAGCTGGTAGCAATGCAAAAAAAAAAAAAGGCTGGAGAAGTTAGTGTAAGACAGAAGAAGTATTCCCAAGTCTCTGTATCAAAAGGAAAAACAAAACCCATATTTAATCCACCATATCCACTCTGAGTTCCCAATTCTGGCAGGGCTGGGGCATCCCTCAGCAGAGAGGGTGGTAAGATTTTCAGTTATGGCACTGAGTGAAGGCATTTCCTGTTGGGATCCTTGCCCACAGCAGATTCCATCCATCTTGTGGTCCAAGGGCATCGTTCTCCCTGGTTTAGCCAAAGGAGGGTTGCAGAGTGCTTTGATCTCTGCTCATGAGTGCCTGGACTGGGGAAATAATTAATGGGTACAAATCAACCCCAGCAGCTGAAGGCAGACAAGTGCAAGTAAGAGCAAATCTCCCTTTCTCCAAAGGTTTGATTTACCACGTGGGACAGCCCTCACGGGAGGAAATACACCAGCATTCCTTGGTGTCCTCAGCTCCAGGCTTCACCTTTCTCAACAGTGTCCTTCAGCCAAACCCAAGTTACTGTGTGCATGCTAATGGGGGGCAAGGGGGGAAGAAAGGGAAACAAGGAGGAACTGGATGCTTTTCTTCTGCTGAGGAAACCCTTTGGCACCACGAACCAGCCTTTCAGCAGGAAGCACCACCTGGAAGCAAGACGAGAAGCATTCCCTGAAGAATGGCCTGTCCCTTGCAGGAGAGAAAACTCTCCATAAAGCACAACCTGTTCTTCCTGCTGGGCCAGCCAGCCCCGGTGCTGCTCGGGGGATGGCTCTGTGTGTCTGCAGTTGTGTCAGGACATTTGTCGTCACTGCTCAGCAGAGCGCTCCGTGATCGCCTGATGTTTTCATCCTCCCCCTGCACAAGTCCATGTCCTTGTCCTTCCAAGATCTTCTGCCTCCTCTCTGTAAGGGCTGAGGAAGCATGAGAGCTGTGGGCTGGGCTGCCAGCAGTGACCTAGAGGGAACAGAAAAGCTACCAAGTGACACATTTGCCCCTCAGTGTTAGGAGGAACTCACTAGCTGAAATAACCTGCCGGGGGTGCCCAGGTTGTTCAGTGTGGGGTGTCTGTGCCCCAACACACAGAGATCTACAGAGGATCTCCCAGCCACTCCTGGATGCAGCCCCTGGAAATAAGGGCTCCCAGCCTATAACTCTCCTTCTGTAAAGGCTCCAGGTGCTGCAAAGTAAAAGAGAAGCAGCCCTTTGAGAAATTAAATCCATTTGGGCAGGGGGCTCAAATTAGAATTGTACCTCTCAAGGTTTAGAAAGAGATGTGTCCGTGTCCCTCCAGTGTCACTGCTGTGGCCAGCTGCTAATGGCCAGCACACCAGAGAGGGATGGTCCCAGCTGGAAGGTGTTGGTTTGTTGGCAAATCCTTGGATAAATTAATGGAATCACAGAATCATTTGGATTGGAAAAGCCTTCAGAGGCCATCAAGTCCAACCATTCCCCAGCACTGCCCAGGCCACCACTGACCCATGTCCCCAGGTGTCACAGCCACACGGCTCAAGGGGTAGGGACTCACCACTGCCCTGGGCAGCCCCTGACAATTCCTGACCCCCCTTTCCATGGGGAAATTCTTCCTGATGTCCAACCTCAGCCTCCCCTGGCCCAGCCTGAGGCTGTTCCCTCTCCTCCTGTCCCTGTTCCCTGGGAGGGACTTGAGAAGAGCCACAAGGTCCCCCCTGAGCCTCCTTTTCTCCAGGCTCAGCCCCTTCCCAGCTCCCTCAGCCACTCCTCACAGGACTTGTTCTGTACAACACGAGGTTTCTGCCTGGCTCCTGGTAATGACAAACTGAGCAGAGTGAAGGAAACACCAACTTTGGGTTGGTTTTTGTTTTATTTTTTCTGTTCTTAAGAGTTGTGCAGAGTAAGGCTCATTTGCTTAGCAGCCCCTATCATAGTGTTTCCCTTCCATCTGAAGGCTCCTCCTAGACACCTTGCAGGAATTTTGTGCTTATGAAATTGTTCCAACCTCTGCAGCTCAGCTCCCCTTGGAACAATGCATTCTCTGTGAGCCCTGAATAGAAAACATCAGCCCATAGTGATAGAGCTCCTGTTAGTACCCAGCCCTAGACATGGGATAAAAGTGCTTTTCAATGTGTACTTGGGAAAAAAAATGTCTTTTAATGCTCCCACAGTACTCCTTTTACAATGCCAATGCCACTTACAGCCATTGATAGCAAGAAGTTGGACTAATCTTAGCCAGAAGTTCCCATGACCTTTCAGTATCTGCAATACTGCAACTTTTCTTAAAATTATCTTTGCGGGGAAAACAATGTAAAATATACCAAAGGACTTATAGCAGACAAATAACTACTTGTTAAGGAGCCCAGCTATTACAGGAAGATGTTTTTGGTGATTTTATGCGGCTGGTATGAGGAGGGCAAAATTCACAGGGATCAAGTGGGAATGTTGAAGAACAAAACGAAAGTGAGTCAAAGGGTTCAGCAGTGATTTCACACAGCGCTTCGTGGAGCATAACCTGGGGAACTCCCTCCCCTCTTGTATCATCTCAAATTAGCAAGTAAAAAGGAAGCAACTGTGATTAAGTATTGGAATCCTCTTCACTTTCTTAGAAGCAATAAAAAAAACACCCCGGAAAAAAAGGTTTAAAACCTCTTTTTAGGAAGCAAGCTCATAAAAGGATGGAGGAAACAGCAAATTAGAGACAGAAGCATAAATCTTTGAGCAAATGCACATCAAGCAGCAGCACTGGGATACAAGGTCTAATGGCAGAGGAGGTTGAATTAGGAAGGAAAAGAGAAGAACATAAAGAAATCTCTTCTCCCTGATGTCTTTGTGTACAGCAACCTGTGCTCACCGAGAAGCTATTCAGCACATCTGCCAAACAAAGCTTTGTTTCTGGCCTCTGCACATTGCAGTCGGCCAGACTGACCGAAATCTCCCCAAAAATGTGACAGCTGGAAAAAAATAGTGATCCTGGCAGCGCAAACATAATCACAGAATGGCCTGGTTGGAAGGGACCTTAAATCTCATCTCATTCCACCCCTGCTGTGGGCAGGGTCCACTATCCCAGGCTGCTCCAAGCCCTGTCCAACCTGGCCTTGAAACATATCAAAATGATAGAAAACCGTAACAGGAAAAAAAATTTTTTTTTTTTTTTTGAAGGACAAGGAAACAATCAGGAGCCAGATTTGAGAAAAATAAATGCAAATAGGCCTTGTGGTGCAGGAAAAGACAATCATGTTCTTGAAATGTGTCATCCCATGACACGTTTTGGGGGAGTAACACTGAAAAGCAGCAGGCTGTTAAACAGTCATCTGTTTCCAAGTGGGAAGTGCACAATTTCAGAACCAGACCTTTTCCATAATAAATGGTGGGAGAAGCACCTCACTCATTTTATGGCAGGGAACAAGAGAAAAAAGAGGCTGTGGAGGCTGTTGTGGGCTGCAGTTAAACTGTGATGGTCATATCAGTCTGGCTCTGCTGGGCAATGCCTCTGCATGGGCCAGAGTGCTTGTCCTGATGTGATCTCTGGGTTTTCCATTCCAAAACTGAACCTCATTAAAAAAAATATACATCAGCTCTGTTCCTTAAGGCTTTTCAGCAGAGGAATTTGCCAAGGCGCAGGTATGGTTACTCCTGGGACATTGGGGTGACACCCCTTGGAAAACTGTC
The DNA here is from genome assembly GCA_013396995.1 of Dicaeum eximium. Classification (NCBI taxonomy): domain Eukaryota; kingdom Metazoa; phylum Chordata; class Aves; order Passeriformes; family Dicaeidae; genus Dicaeum; species Dicaeum eximium. Next base: position 244,433 of record VWZP01002534.1, read on the forward strand.
CACAAGCCTAATGTATTTTACATGTATTTTAATACTTTTAAAGCAACAGCAAACTGCTTTTCATGCAACTAGGGATGAAAATATATGCAAAAACTGAAATAGATACTTTTATTTTCATCGGGCCTTGCAGACCACACCACTAAGTGTTTACAGGCTGTCCTTTTTAAGATTTATTTTTATATTTGGGTATTCAGAGGCAGGCTCTGCAGCTTCTGCTCAAGTAGAACTCCTTTTTCTGCTGTCAGTGAGTAGTTTTTTCCTAGTAAAACAACAATTATTTTTACCAGCAACAGCTGCTGTCCTGGGCTCAGCTCAGCAGCATCCAATCTCCACAGATGTGGGAGTTTTCCCTTCAATGTGGGAAACACCAACACCAGCTCTGATATTTTTTCTTTTGAACTGAGGGTTGTCCCACCCTTGAGCAGGGATGAGCAAGGCCTGACTCTGGCTCCCTACTCTCAGAATATCTTGAAGATGTGGGCAGTGAGCTCATGGCTGTGCTCTGCCCATGGCCAACCCACCAAAAAGGGGTCCACAGACCTGAGCCAGACCAAATTCCAGCCTGGTCGCCTGGAAGATCTGCACTCCCAGCACTTCCCATGTCCACAGCAGCCTCCTGCTGAACATCAATGGGATGTGGGTTCCTAAACCCCTGGGCATTTCTGAGAAACTCCAAATGAAAGAAAAAGGATCCTTTCCTGGCCGTGGAAGGTCTGCAGTGCCAGACGTTCCGGCTGCCTACATTCAGCCTCAAGGCCCCTTTGTCTAATGGGAGTTATTCATAATTACTCAAGCTGCTAATTTTCCTCTTATGTAAATGATGTTGAGAGGCAAAGCATGAAGGCAGCTAGGCACGTACAGGATAATGGATTGCAGGAGGAAAGAATGGAGCTGGCATGATGTGAGAACGGCTCTGGGTGCTAGGCAGATTCCAGCAACCTGGAATGCTTCTGGAAATTCCCTAGAAATGCAGGTGGCACCAAAACAAAAAAAAAATCCAATCACCAAAACATTGAAAGGGTGAAATGTTTCCTCTCACATGGAAAAAAATCCATTTCAGAGCCGTGGTCCTCCCTCCCCAAACCAGCCCCCTCTTCCAGCACGGGGACGTTCGGTTCAGCCACCCCAAAGGCACAGCCCTTGGAGATGGCTGGGTCAAGAATTTTGAGGACATCCTGTCTGTGTTTGCTCTGCTGGAAAAACTTCAAAATGAGGCCTTATAAACAAGCCCATGGGTTTTTTTCACAGCATCTCCACCTGACTGCTGAGTGGCCATCTCCTGGGAGCACACGGCCTTTGACTGGAGAGTGAACACCAGCAGATGCACACAGGAGGTTATCTCAGGCACTTCTGTTTCTGTGCTGGTCTTTAAGTCTGTCACCAGCACTGAGTCTCCCATCTTAAACCTCACTGTTCTTCAAGTCAAGTAGTTTACTCTCACAGTTCCTGCCTTGGCTCCCTGGCTGGCTGCACCGTGTGTTTTCCTAACCATGAGGATATCAGGAGAGGACAGGGCTGGAGTTCCACGGGACACTGGGGTTGTTGCTTGCCTCACACAGTGTGAGGGAGTGCTGAAAAGCAGCTCTGAACAGACCTACCAGGCCTCCAGTGAACCCATGGAGTCTCCAGACCTTGTCAGGGATTTGTTCAGCTGGAAACCTTCACTTACCGCAGATGTGGGCTGAGGTTTTCACACATCTCTGTTAATTTTTAGCCTAATGGGACTGAACCCTACAGCCAGAAATTTCAGCTCTCATGACTTCCTGAGCCTGTGACTTCTTCCCAGGGAGATTTGGCCTCCTGTACAGGAACACCTCTGGGCAGCATGTTTCCTCTCCTTACCTTGCACAGACCCCCAATGACTTCTCCATACAGTGCTTCCAAACAAAAAAAAGTTATAGCTCAGCTAGGAAAGATGGGATATTCTCAAGATATAAAGAGTCTTACTGACACATCTGTACACAGCTGAAAAGGGAGAAAGCAGACAGAGGCCAGTGAAGTGCTAACAAGGACAGAAACACTTGCAGAAAGCTTTGAGAAGGATGGGATTTCACTCTCCCAAGTCCCACCAATCTGTCGTAGAGCACAAGGAGTGAAGCTTTTTTTGAACAAACACATACAACCAGGGGTACTTGAACTTGGGCTCATTAATGGGAAGGGTCACAGATTTTCTTCTGGATGTTTGTCCTCTCCCAGAGGAGAGGAAACAAAGATATGGGATCTGTCTTAGTAATTGGAGGAAGGAGAGGGCAATTCCAGCTTCTTTCGAGCAAAAGAGCAACATGTGTCAGTCAAAGAGCTGAGTCAGCTAAGCACCCTCTGTAATTAACCATAACATGAGTAAGATATTTTCTTGGTTTTTCTTCTTTTATCTCATTCCTTTACTGCAAATCTATTTTTTCAGTTTCATGTACTCTTTCATCTGTCTTGTCTAGTTACAGCTGTGTGAGTGTGAGCTGAGACACAACAAGGTTCTCCTGCCCTGGGCTTGGAGGCTCTTCAAACTGGGCTGTGGGGGCTTGGAATCACTGTGCTACCTCCCCAAAATGCTGCTGTGAAGGGCTTTGAGGTTGGCTTCAACAAGGTCTACAAGAGGTCCCTGAGGAGCTGCTCCAAGCTCTGCTCCCTGTGACAGGGACAGCTCCCAGGGAACGGCTGGAGCTGTGCCAGGGATGGTTAGTCTGGATATCAGGGGAAGGTTCTTCCCCCAGAGGGTGCTGGCAGTGCCCAGGCTCCCCAGGGAATGGGCACGGCCCCAAGGCTCCAGGAATGTTTGGACAACACTCCCAGGGATGGGCAGGGTGGGATTGTTGGGGGGTCTGGGCAGGGCAGGAGCTGGGCTGGGTGACCCTGGGGGGTCCCTTCCAGCTCAGGGTATTCCATGATTCATGTCAGACACCACTTGGGTCATGAGCTGCTGCTGACCAGGTATGGGAATGCAAAAGGTCTCTCCAGTGACCAAAAAGCTCAAGAAAGGTCTCTGGCCTGTAGCAGGAGAGCTGAGTGTGCACAGGAGCCTCAGGAAGGTGCAGCGCTTCACATTGCTCAGCAAGAACATCACCCTTGCCCACCTATGCCCCCACACACTCCTGGGCTCCAGTACCTGCCTGAAATGGTTCAGTCAAATAACAGCTAATGTTGTGTGTAGCACTAGCTGATACTGTTCAGAGCTGGCTTTCAGCTTTTAAATGCTATTTCTGTTTCAGTTCACTCCCTGCCATCTGTCTTGATGTGAAACACCTACCCTACAAACGGCCTTTCAGCTCCACCAAGCCCCAACAGGTAATTTTATGCAGAAATACCTAATTAATCACACAGTCAAAAGAACATTGCATTTTCATATGCAGCTCCAGGAAGCAGCATGCTCTTAGGATGTCACCTGTTGGTCTATTCCTCATTTCCTGTCCAGAAAAATCCATTAGTCTTCAACTCAGCAACTACATCTCAGGGCTGTAACCTGCCCCTCACCTTTTCTGTTTACTAGTTGGGTCAAGAGGCCAGAATGGGACTGGGCAACACAGAGATGTCACTGGTCCATTTCCAAAGTGCTCCATGTTCTCCAGAGGTTCATATTCAATAAAACCCCTCTTCTCTGATACCTTCATCCCTTGGTATCTCTTTTTTCAACAGCTGGGTTCAAGCTGCATGAATCAGTGAGTTTTAAGAGAATAACTTTATTCCTTGAGTTTTAACTGGGTAAAAAGTGGTTTTACATGTTACCATTTTCAATATGTTCTGGAATCAAACTATAGCTAAATAATAGCTTGGGGCACTTTATCATAGAATTCTAAAACAGTTTGGGTTGGAAGGGACATTAAAGTCTATATTGTTCTAATACCCCTGCCATGGGCAGGGACACCTTCCACTGTCCCAGGCTGCTCCAAGCCCCATCCAGCCTGGCCTGGAACATCTCCAGGGATCCAGGGGCAGCCACAGCTGCTCTGGGCACCCTGTGCCAGGGCCTGCCCACCCTCACAGACAGCAATTCCTTCCCAATCTCCCATCTGTCCCTGCCCTCTGGCACTGGAAGCCATTCCCTGTGTGCTGTCCCTGCATGCCTTGTCCCCAGTCCCTGTGCAGCTCTCCTGGAGCCCCTTCAGGCCCTGGCAGGGGCTCTGAGCTCTCCCTGGAGCCTTCTCTTGTGCAGGTGAGCAGCCCCAGCTGTGCCAGGCTGGCTCCAGAGCAGAGGGGCTCCAGCCCTGGCAGCAGCTCCGTGGCCTCCTCTGCACTGGCTCCAGCAGCTCCATGTCCTTGTGCTGTTGGAGATTCCCTCTGAAAACTAATAAAACATACTAAACCCCCAAATTATTCCATATTGGTTCAACAAAGATGGTACAGGACCCCTGAATATCTGGTCTGTGTGGGGCTGGAGTTTCCCCCTCCTGAGAGGAGGTCAGCAATGCTCCCATTCCACACCGAAACCACACGCTACAGCTTTGCATGCTAAAAATCATCAGCACCATCATATCCCCCTGCAGAGCTGGAAGCAAGCCCAAGGAGCCTTCACAATCACTTGTCAGGCACTATTCAGTAAAGAAGACACCTCTGTTTCCCTTGTGCATCTTTATAAAATGAAAGCACAGCCAAGTGGTGGAACCACACACAAGCTGAACCGTGCATGTCCAAAGCAGGCTGGCACCTTCCATGAGGGCAAAATAAATTGAGTCAGGGCTCATTCGTTCTTCTTCACCCTTAACAGCCCCGCAGGGTCATGGTGTTCAGTGGTTTCTTTAAAAATTTAGCCTTTGGGCTTCTGCTCTTACAGGAAAAAATCTGACTGTCCCCACCATAAAACCAAAAGCTGCTCCTGGTGGATGTTGTGGAAACAGTGATCAAACAGCTCGGGAGAGAAAAGGTAAACGAGCCTCCCTGAATCCACGATTTCAAACAAGCCAGGTGATTGCAAACAGCCTTCTGTGTTGGGAAGAAGAGATAGGGAACTGATTAACATTTATTTAATTTAATAAGAGAGAGAGCCAAGGCTAAAGCTGACACACAACTGAAATGCCTCTGAAAGGCAGAGGTGAGGAGGCACCACTCCAGGTGCCACTTTCATTTCTGGAACTGGGTCCTCAGTTCAAGAGTTCAAGACCTCTAAGGACTGCTACACTACCATGAATTGCCTTCTCCACAGCTCCTGCAGTCCTCATTCTACTGTATTTTTCCATATTATAATCACAAAAAAACCCAGAAGGAATTATTGGGAAGGAACATTTTCAGTTTCTCGTTTGAACTCTACTGCGCAACAGTTACTTCCCTGGAAAATAATTAGCCAACAAAATCAAGAGCAAAATAACTTTTATCCAGGATTTTTTTTTTTCCAAAATACAAAACTTTGCTAACTACATAAAATCAGAGAATAATAGCACCAGGACCCCAAAAAATGGTTCTGCATCTTCAAGGTGTCAAAATTAATACATTTTCTAACTTTTGGGGCAGAAAATCATTGCAAAGTGTCTGTTTCAACAAAAGTGTTTGCTCCTGGTGCCAAATTAATTGAAGATTAGGCTACAGAGTTTCTAAACAGACAGTGGAATAATTCTAAGGTAGATCATTAGAATGGACACTTTTGTATTGTCAGGCCATAAATATCAGCTACAGCTGAAAAGCAAAAAAGCATCTACCCAGAAACATGGTCCATGTACAGAGACATGTGTAGAGAGGGGAAAAAAAAGAAAAAAAGGGAAAATGAGGAAAAATAATGATTGAGGATGTGGATTTCTTCATAATGGCAAAACTAAAGTTGGACTTTAATAGGCTTCAACCAGCAAAACTAAATTACATTAATAGGTTTTAAGAAATGTATTTTCTGAACACGCATGTGAAAGACTGGTTCTCCTCAAGGCCACACATCCCACACAGCCCACAGCAAACTGTCCAGGCATGGGACTGAGGCCCAGAAAAGATTTTTTTTTTTAATGTTTTACTGATAGGGCATTGCACTGGGGATTTCCTTTAAAGAGCAGCAGCTGAAGGCAGCAAAGCAAATTCCCCAGCTAACATTTCAAGGAAATGAGAAGTGTCTCAGCCCTTTTTGAAAGCCTTTTCTGTCACTGCATAGCATGACCATATCTGCTGAATTCTCTCTGCAAAAAATCCCCCTCTCAAATGAGGGCTCTGAAACCTTCTCAGAAGATGAAACCCTGCAAATTTCTCCGTAGTGAGAAATTTCTCTCTGTCTGTCAGCAGTATAAATTCACCAGGAAATAAAAATTATGTCGTTTAGCAGAATTTACTTAGGGAAAGCTTTCACAGTGGGGTTTTCTTTTAAATACTTGTGCAATGGTGAAGTCAAAGATCTGGAGATAAACCCCAGTTAAAGATCTGGAGAGGCAGCAGGAACCTCACCAGCCTTTCCCAGCTTGCAGGGCAGGATGCTTTAATGGCACCGGGCGCATTCCCATAACATCCACCTTATGCAAGCAGCAGCAATTGCTGGGTAAAACACGGCTGGTTCTGGCTTGGGGCAGGCAGGTCCTGCCTCCCAAGTGGCACCTTTGGTTCATGGTCTCCCTGGGACCCTCCCCATCCCGTGGGGCTTGGTGGGGTGCCTCAACAGCCACCCTCCTTTATAGGGTCACAGCATGGTCTGGGCTAGAAGGGACCTTAAATCCCATCTCATTCCACCCCCTGCCATGGGCAGGGACACTTTCCACTATACCAGGGTGCCCCAGGCTCCATTCAGCCTGGGCTTGAATGTTTCACAGCCTCAAACTGAACCAGGTTGAACATTCAGAGGAATTTCTTTACAGAAAGGGTGATTTAACACTAGGAGGGGCTGCCCAAGCAGGTGTTGGGAGTCCTCACCCCTGGAGGTGTCCAAGGAAAGACTGGATGTGGCACTGAGTGCTCCGGGCTGGGTGACAATGTGGGGACTGGGCACAGGTTGGACTCGATGGCCTCAGAGGGCTTTTCCATGCCAAGTGATTCTGGGATTCTCTTTTGAAGGATGAGGCATCCACCGCCCCTCCTGGCAATCCTTTTGCTCCCTTGGACACAGGCACGTGCTGTTTTTAGCCATGGGGAGTGATGTGTCCCCAGGCCACAAGAGAAGATGTCCCCAGCGAGGCCCTGGTGTGCCTGGCGGCCACTCCCAGGCCCTGGCGTCCATTCCCAGCCCCTGGCGGCCATTCCCAGCCCCTGGCAGCCATTCCCAGCCCCTGGCGTCCATTCCCAGGCCCTGGCGTCCATTCCCAGCCCCTGGCGGTCATTCTCAGCCCCTGGCACCCATTCCCAGGCCCTGGCGCCCATTCCCAGCCCCTGCCGGCCATTCCCAGCCCTTGCCGGCCATTCCCAGCCCCTGGCGGCCATTCCCAG
>VWZP01002534.1:252202-267503 GCA_013396995.1 Dicaeum eximium
CCATCTCATTCCACCCCCTGCCATGGGCAGGGACACTTTCCACTATACCAGGGTGCCCCAGGCTCCATTCAGCCTGGGCTTGAATGTTTCACAGCCTCAAACTGAACCAGGTTGAACATTCAGAGGAATTTCTTTACAGAAAGGGTGATTTAACACTAGGAGGGGCTGCCCAAGCAGGTGTTGGGAGTCCTCACCCCTGGAGGTGTCCAAGGAAAGACTGGATGTGGCACTGAGTGCTCCGGGCTGGGTGACAATGTGGGGACTGGGCACAGGTTGGACTCGATGGCCTCAGAGGGCTTTTCCATGCCAAGTGATTCTGGGATTCTCTTTTGAAGGATGAGGCATCCACCGCCCCTCCTGGCAATCCTTTTGCTCCCTTGGACACAGGCACGTGCTGTTTTTAGCCATGGGGAGTGATGTGTCCCCAGGCCACAAGAGAAGATGTCCCCAGCGAGGCCCTGGTGTGCCTGGCGGCCACTCCCAGGCCCTGGCGTCCATTCCCAGCCCCTGGCGGCCATTCCCAGCCCCTGGCAGCCATTCCCAGCCCCTGGCGTCCATTCCCAGGCCCTGGCGTCCATTCCCAGCCCCTGGCGGTCATTCTCAGCCCCTGGCACCCATTCCCAGGCCCTGGCGCCCATTCCCAGCCCCTGCCGGCCATTCCCAGCCCTTGCCGGCCATTCCCAGCCCCTGCCGGCCATTCCCAGCCCCTGGCGGCCATTCCCAGGCCCTGGCGCCCATTCCCAGGCCCTGGCGCCCATTCCCAGCCCCTGAGGCCCCTCCTGCGGCCCCACACGGAGCCGGGCCCGCCTCACGCCCTCACGGTCCAGAGTGAAGAGTGATAAATAATGTGGGATTGGCCGAACCTACTGGCTGATCCATGCCTGGATAAGTCCTCCCAGTTGCCCGAGCCACACAGGGAATCTGTCATGAGCTGATGGATCCCCCTTTTCCTCTCTCCTCAGCACACCCCAGCCATAGGGCTGCCTTCAGAGCAGAGCACGCTCAGCACAAATATTGCTGTTATTACTCACAAGCAGAAATTAGAGAGGGCTTTCTCCACCCAGGTACTTTGCAGCAGAATGGGATGCATGGTTTGCTTTGCAGCATGAGCTGCATCAACCCACCCGTCCCCATCCAAGGAGCTCTTTGTGCCAGAGACCCCCAGTCCAGGGAGGAGGATTCCTCAAAGGATACCAACACAGAGCTCCACTTGGATGTGGGATGCGCTGGATTGCTCCATTCTTTGGAACAGAGCTGTGAGCAGTCACTGCTACCAGCTCTCCCTCTAAGGAAGATCTGGGAAAATTATTTTCTAGCTCTTTTCCATATGAAAAGTCCTAAAAATGCAAAGAAGCCAGCAGGTATGGCTGAGACCAGCCCCACTTTGATTCTCCAGCAGGAAGCTAAAGAGCTGAGAAGTTCCTTCTCCATACATAAATGTGATGAGAAATGACTTAGTTCAGTGTTGGTAAAGCTCAGGATAACATCCAGCCTGGCACAGCCACAGAAGAGAGGTGGACGTGATCCTGAGGAACTGCAAATTTGTTTATTTATTAAGTCTCATGCCAAAAATACTAGAGCAGAGTTTGCTCGTAGAAATATTTAGTTCAGTCTGGGACTGCCCTTCCTGAAGCTGGTGTGGGATTATTTATCTAGGCTGAAAATTGCAGGGTGTACTCAGGTAGGAATAACGTGGCCTGAGCTGGGATCTGCTCCTGTCACTGGCAAAACAAGTGGCCTGGCAGAGCAGCCCGTGGGGAGGGTGATAGAAGGGTCCTTTTCCCTCCTGCTCCAGAGGATGAAATGCGAAATCAAAGTTATTGCATTTCCCTGAGGAGCCCCTGAGCAGGGTGAGCAGCTGAAGAGGACAGATCTCCCACAGGCATGTCCTGTGGCATCCCCCGTGCTCCTCAGCCTGTGGTGGGATGGGTGGCACTGGGGGAAAAACACTGATTTCAGGCAAAGGCAAGAGTTGTTAGTAGAAAAAGGCTATGGTAGAGAAAGATTGTCCTACTCACAGCTCTAAGAGGAGTGTGTGTCTGAGAGCCACAGATATCTTTGCCTTCTGAAGACCCACCTTGGGTAGAGAAAAGCCCACATGAAAGACCTAAACAGACATTGTGGAGCAAATCTGTTCTACAGCCCCTTAAAACCACACAGGGACAGGACAAACCTTGCTAAATGCTTTCACTCCCTAATAAAGTTTTCATCAAATTCTCCTGGGAAATTGTCTCAAGCAGTTTTCCCCAGGATGAGGCAGGCAGCCCCCACCCCAGAAGTCCTCTGGTTGAGCCAAACACTGTGTGGGTCTCCCTCTCCTTTACCCCAAAGGCACTTCTGATCTGATGTCCAGAGGCTGTCATTCCAGAATTGGCCCTTCTTCCCTCCCTCCCCATCATTACTCCTGCACTTCCCCTGTCAGCTGCTGCTACTGCAGTACCAAAGCTGTCAGAACCAGACCCATTTTTCTCCTGCAATGGGCTGGGCAGGTCAGGAGAGTGGCAGAACATGGACTGCAGGGACAGGCACCCCCAGCCATCCCTGTGCTGGGTGCCCAAGGGGGAAGAGGGTCTAATGACAGATGACACAATTTTGGATGGGGCTGCAACCCCCTGTACCCAGTAACATCTTGTTCCTACAGATAAACCAGGGATTTCATCATCTTTGTTTCTGGGATGCCTCATGTACACCAGGACAGTAATATAAACCAGAAATATTTCTCAGACCTGGCAATCTCACAGCTGATAATGAGAAACATTGTCTTTAACAGAAGACTTCCAGGCATAGAAACATTAAGAAGAAATCACATCAATGTTAAAAATGAGGACAAATTATTCCAAACCCAGGATAAGGATTCTATAAATTTGTGAATTGCTCCCAGTGGTGGAAAGAGAGAGCTAACAAGCATCTTGTCAGGAGTCCATGCAGAGGTGGGTACCACTGCAGGAAAACCCTGGATAAGCTGTTGGGGCTGACCTGCCCCTCTGTTTTATCCCAGTGCTGAGCAGTGATGGTGTCCCAGGGTCACCATCCCAGCCCGGCAGCACTGCTGGGACAGTGGGCACCAGGGAGCAGGAGGTGGAAACCTGCTCCAAAGCAATCCAGGGTAAACACTGCAGCTAAAAATCCTCTGGGCCTATCACTGCAGCTACCAAAGCTTCTGTCTGTGTCCCAGATAGGAATTTTGAGATAAGAGTGTACACAGAGCCCACGGAGCATTTAGGACTGTGCTTCACCCAGCGTGGCAGTGACTCACGCTGCCAGCATGGGTAAGTAATTCCCCCCCTCCATCCTCCTTCTCTTGCTCCATCTGCACTAACATTGGTGCAGAACTATAGAAACTGTATTAATAAAGGTCTTTTATGTGGGTTTAATCATCTCCCAGGATCTGCCAGACCACAAACTTGAAACTCTTTATGAATGTGACTCACTCCCAGAGCACACGTTCATTGGTCGACAGACTCTCCTGATTTTGCCCTGTGAAATTCTTTTTCCTATTGGAAGAGAGGGCCTGAGGTGTTACCTATGCTGCAATTGAAGTTCACTGACTCACAGTAACCCCAGATACTTGTATTACATTATTTGATACTCATTCATTCATCCCAGAGCAGCCTCACAATAAACACTGACCCCCACTTCTGCAGAAATTACCATGCGTGCAGATACACTTCCTACTTTTGCAACACGTTTTACAGGGTAAGACTATCTGCAAGACTGAAAGAAAAAGAAGTTATTTTTCTCCTCGAATATATTAAACATCCAGATTTGTCATAGTGCACTTAAAGAAAAGGATTTGGATGAAAATCCTCAATGTGTTTTGAATTAGTATCGGATCCCACTTAGGAGCTGGTGTTTGACCTGCAGAGAAATGCAGTACAGGCAGAGATGAATGAATTTTAGTAACATTTTTACAGTCAAATATGAGCTTGGCAAGTGATTCATAAAGAAGGTTCATAAAGAAGAAAGCTGATAAATATGGACGCAGAGTTCAGCACTGGCAATTTAAGCTGAGCTGGGGTTCCTGCAATATTAAACCCACTGCATGTCTGTATTGTACAGAGTTCTCTCAAGTTCCTGTTCCCCTGAGCTGCAGATGCACGGGGGATGCGGGGTCAGGCTCACGGGCTCTGAGCTGCACACATAATCCACGGAGCCAATTAGAGGCTCATGCACATCATCACAAATCTCTGCGAGTGCAGAAAAACGGAAAGGAGAGATTTCCTGCTTACAAAGAGCCAGGAAACGTCCAGCTTGGCAGAGGTGTGAAACTCAAACCCTTAACACAGGTGATGGGCTCAGCTGCTAAAGAGGAAACTATTCACGGGGGTGGGCATTGCAGAGACCTATAGATTTGACCCCCTTAACAAGCATCTGTTTGTCAAGTTCACCAACTCACACCACATGAGCCCGGGGGGCACCTCCTTCGAGTGTGTTTATTTGTGCATCTGCACTTGCAGCACTGCACAGACCATCTCCCACCCTGGGCTGCCCCTCAGCAACCTCCCAGGCTGCCCTCATGGTGGAACAAAAATCAGTCCCCAAATCTGCGCCTGCTCACTGCCCTTACACATTTACACCAGTTAAAGTGCCTCGTTGGAAACACTCAGAGCAAAGCAGGCAAGCAAGAGGTAAATGCATTCTTAAATAGCTTCTCCAAGGTGCTGGATTCTCTGCAGAGGACATAATGAAAAGCTAATATCGGCACAGCTTGTCCTCCCCAAACTGAGCACTGGGTCACACACTAAAGAAAATGTCTTGGATGTGTGTCTGGAGCACAGCCATTTGCTGACAGCCCACCATAACATTATATACAGGGCTATCTTACTTTCCAATTACACGTCCCCAGGGTGTTCTCTAAATATGACTACGCTGATTATATTCAGCAATCCTCCTTTTATTGAAAGGCACTTATTTCCTCTCTCCCTCCCAATTTATTCCAGACACACTGGAAGGCTGAATAAAAAGCACTGAACTCTGTTGCCCATTTTAATTTCAAATTCAATTTAAATTTTACATTTCAATTTCCAAACAGAGTTTTTGCTTTACATGTTTCTCAAATGCCTTCAGCATCCTGGTGTGTCCTGCTGGTTACTCCAATCACCAGAAGGTTTTTTCCCAGAGCAAATATCTGTATGGACTATTTTCCTCCGTTTGGCACAAGGAAATTGGTACTAGAGGTGAGAGAAGAAAGCCCTGAGGATGGATGAAAGGATGGATGAAGGTGCCTTCTCCATCCACCTCGGATAGTATAGAATAGAGATAGTATAGAATTCCTATCACACAGGAAAGGTCTCTGATATCACCACTTTTCCTGTATTTGCACAGTACATTTGGCTCCCCCGTGAGCCACGACCACGTCAGCATTGGCAAACTCCACTCCAGTGTTGACATCTTTTGCAAACACCCGCTTCATTCAACAAACAGCACTGAAATGCACATTAAAATATTTGAGGCGTCAGCAGAGCAAAATAATACGCACATGGCTATTTTACCAACATACTCATGGACTGGAGAAAATCCTTATTTACCACAGATTAGCAGACCTCCTCTGTCAAAAGGCTAAAAAAAGTGCAGCAGCCTGAAATAGAAACAAACACACTTGTTTGGTCACTAAGGTCAGCGCTGCTCTCCCGTCAGGAGCTTTGTCATGCAGCTCCTGGGAGTGCCCAGCAGTGTGCTGCTGTGACTGCAGCCAGCCGTGTGTGGCCAGCCCCGGGCCACGCAGGGACACATCCCTGTGCCTCATCCCTCACACTCCAGAGCCTGGTCCCCAGCCGGCATCCCCCACTCCTGACCAGTGCCAGGTGCTGCCAGGCAGCCCTGTGACCTCTCTGACTGCCTTCCTAGGAGCTGATACAAGAAGCAAAGAGGTGAAACGCCAACCTGACAATGGGACCAGGCTCCAGCTGCTGTGAAAGCCTCAAAAACCCCAACTCAGAGATTGCCACGCCAGCATCTGGATTCACTGAACCCAAGTCATGGCTTTGATTTCCTGTGATTCACCTGTGAGATAAAGTGTTCAATCAGCCACATCAGATCCAGGGTAGAAGAACAGGCCACTATACTCTCTTCAGAAACCCTGTCACACACAGATATCTTGGCTGAGGTCAGGCTTCCCGGCCTCAGGGCTGCCTGCCCCGTAAGGCCATGGGGCTCCCCAAGGCAGCGTGCACAGCAGGCTTTCCTAGAAGCCTGCTCCAGTAATTTTGTTGTCAGAGCACTTATTTTTAAAGGTGTTTGTAGCAGGCAGAGAGGGATAATCATGGCCGAGCAGCAAAGCACAGGCTGGATGAAATCCAGGGCGAGTGTGCTGAGCTGCGGCGCGGTGCTGTGGGGCTTGCTCCCGTGAGCTGCAGGGAGATGGTTATGGATGGGCTGCAATACAGCCACTGGGGTTTGCCTTTTTTTCCTTTTCTTTTCCTTTTTCTTCTTTTCCATAAAGAGCTAATATCTTGGGAAGCCTTCCAAGGCAGCTTGAAAGAGAGGTGGACATGCCAAAACATGATGCGCGCTGGACACCGCTCCCCGCTGCAGGCTGCCAACCAGCTTCTCCAGCCAGCTGCTTTAGGAGTTGACAAGTTTTTCCATAGTCCAGGATCAAATTTAGAAGCAGTGATCCAGCTAGCAGCAAGCAGCACAGATGGTTTCTTTGTCAGGAGAGCAGTAGGTAGAGATCTTCCAGCTCAGAGGACTGATCTGTCTGGTCTCAGGTCTCCCCGTTGACTCAGAGCAGGAAAACCCTCTGCAAGCCTTGGTGGGATTCAGGCTGGAAGACCCAAACCCACCCCAGGTAGGAGATGCCAGATAGGTCCTTTTACCCTCCTTTAACTTCCCCTTGCACTCTGCGATCCGTATGTTTATTTGCTCTGCAAGTTGGAGCCGATCCCTGGCTTCTTTGGAAAGCTACCACCTGCTCCAAGAGACCTTGGTGACTGCCCTTTTGCAGTCATTATGTTTGCAATAAAATTCCAGCAAGCCCATAAAACCAGGGGAAAAATCCAGCTCGAGTGTGGGTCCAGCCCCGGAAGGAGTGAGAATTTAACTGGATTTAGCTCAGGGGTGCTCAGATCTCAGCCTGGGATCTGGGATTCTTTCTGCCAGGCACCAAAAGCTTCCTCCAAACCCAGTCTGGAGACAGAGCTTTGCCATGACAAATAGGTTGGGAATATCTCTGAAGGGGCTTCATAAATCCCTATGCTCTGTAGCGAGGGCCCTGTCACAAGACAGCACTCTGCAGCTACTGGGAGGGGGAGCTGAAATAAATGTTAGAGTTCAGGTCTGAACACCAAAATCTCTCCTCGAGCTTTGGGCTGGGTCACACTGCAGAGTGGGACAACTCCTCTGGCTCTCCCAGTGCCTGGGCTGGTCTCTAGGCAGAAGACAAAGGCAGAAAACCTGTCTCCATCTCTAGCACTGAGCTGTTTCCTCACCTCCAGCGAGGACCCAGCCCGTGTGCCTCAGTTTCCCCACCTGCTACAGGTGCCCAGCAGCACTTTGAAGTCTCTCACAGTGAAACTCATACCACATGTAAGACCTAAGTACCATTGCAATGTAATTATAATAATTTCCTTTATTAAACGTGGCTTTTTCTTCTCCACTGGGAGCTTTCTGCGCTGGCTTGCAGGAGGTAGAGGAATAGGAGCCCTGCTCACACCACTGCTGCTCCAGGGCACATCACTGGACTCACAGCACCCTCCTGCACCATATTTCTTTCAGGAATGAAACACAAAGAGCGTGGGAAGCACGGAGGGACCGGGCCCTCGATGTGCAGCACTCAGACAAATCCCATCGAGCTCGCTCCTTCTCCCTTGCCTCTGCCTCTTTGTAGTCATGACCTCTCCCTGGCGAGGCCAATCTTCTCGATGGCATTTCAGGGCTGACCAGGGCACTGAATGGGGAATTAGCCAGAACACAGCCTCCTTTGTTGCAATACTTCTTCTAATATATGTAAATGGGGCAGGTTGCTGTTCCAGCCCCAGCGCCCACCAGCAGGTACAGACCTTCCCCCAGTGCTGGAAGCCACAGCTTCTGGCCAAGCCCACGTTCCTGGGTGAAACACAAGCTGCATTCCTCCTTCCCGGCCTTCCCAGCAGAGAAACCTGAATGCCTCAGATAAAACCACCCAACATTCGATATTTCACAGGGCAAGAATGCGCTTCATCCTCTCTAGGAGAGGGTTGTCACGCCATCTCCTCTTGCTGACAGATTACTGCCACTCACTTACTTGGGGGTCTGACACAGGACACAGCACCCTACGGTGCAAGCTGGCAGTGCCTCCAGACCCCAGCTGATCCTGCTCCTTGTCCATGCTTTCTTGAGATTCTTTTGTTCTTTACCTCTGGTGCAGGGTCACCAAATGACGTCCTGCTGGACGATGGGTTGGCAGCCTTCACAGGAAGGTGACAGATCACGCTTTGGGACACTAAACTGGTGTTTGGATATCTGCTGGTGTCTGAGGTGGGAGGTAAAACACGCCTTCCAGACACAGACTGCTACTATCAGGTTCAGGCTGGAGCTTCACAGGCCCAGGAGCAGGGAATTCAGTCACAGAACTGCCACTTGAAGCCCAGGACTTGTCCCATGTTTTGGTCCACGTAGTCAATAAACAGGAAAAACATCAAGGTTTGGCTGAGGGACACACAAATCTTTCAAGCACATATGAGGGGAGCTCCAAGACAGACACCAGACCATCCTGCCATGGTGTTTTAGTGACTAAGAGCCCATCCTGTGGCAGAGTGCAGCTGAGGGGAGCCACCAGAGGAAAGGGAAGGTGGGGTTTTGCTCTACACATCCCTATTTCAATGCACAACACTGTAGTTTTGCTTTTGGTGGCAAACACCAGAGCTACCAGGCAACAAAGACGGCAAAGAGAAGAAAAAAGGAAGAGGAGGAGACAGAGGGGGAGTGGGATCACAGGTTAAAGGGCACCCAGAGCCTCATACAAAACATTTTGCTTTTGATCTTGTCCTTGATCATGAAGGTCCATCCCACTTTTGCACAACCACAGGTCATATTATGGCTTGTTTTCTCGACAAAAAGAAATACAAGGCCAGAAACGGGCACATATTGGCTCTCACGCACAAACCTAAGCACGGGTCAGATTTTCAAAGCAGTCAGAGTCGATTCTGTCTTAGCAGAGGACACAAGAGAGCCTAGAAGGTCTGGGGTTTGTCTGCAGCTCTGCTTTCTGTGTGAATGTAGATGAGCAATTTAGGATCCAGCTCCTTCCATCGTGCCCCAGGCTGGCAAGTTTTTAAGCAAATTGAACAGGGAAGGAGAGATCTTAAGGAACCAGTTTTTCTACAAGGCTTCTGAAAGTTTATGTTGAGAAGAACAGAGTGAGAAGGAGGAAAAAGACCCTGTAAGTGTATCCATTCAGAGTAAGAATCAATCTGTGGGTTCATGTCCTATTAAATATTGGAGAAACACACACACCAGAGACCTCTTAAAAGGTGTTGGCCATCAGAGACCTTTTAATCAGAGCTCATATTTTCTTCAACACCAAAGTCAGTCAACACCAAGACACAAACCCATGGTAAATCAGGAATCCTAGCTGCAATGCTCACAATGTTTTCCCCTTCCCTTTCTTTTGGACAAGGTACAAGAAATAAAAAACTTGTTTCCAGACTGTACAAATTTGAAGTGAGCAGCTGTTCACGAGGGAAAGACCCAGAGCTAATTACCAAGCTCATCTAACGACCTCCTTCCAGGCTTGTAGGATGATTCAGGTTGGAATGGGGCTCGGGGGAGGTCTGCAGCCTGAACCCATGCTCCAGGCAAGATCAGCTGTGAATCCACACCAGCTTGCTCAGGGCTTGATCCAGCTGAGTCACAGAAGCCTCCAAGGATGGAGGAGGCTGCAGCCTCTCTGGGCAGAGCTTCTCCTGCAGATCCCCAGGCTGTGGTGTCAGGGCAAGGAGGCACCGGGAAGGGAATCACAGAATGGCAAAGGAATCACAGAAATGTCACAAAGAACAATGACTGATCTCCCTTTCGGGCTTCCCTGTCTGATCAACACCTATTAACACCAGGAGGACAACAGTTTTGGCAAAATCCAGAGTAAAACCCACATTAACTTAAAACACCTCTGCAAAACGAAGTTCTCCAGGGAAAGCACAGAGGACAACCTTTTCCCCTGCAGCTGCATTAGGAAAAAATCCACCCATTGCCTGCCCACGGTGATCTCAAGCCCTAAATTTAAACTAGGAAATCAGCTGTCATTGGGAAAGTAACCTGGGTATTTTCAGCCACCAAAGAGGAGGATTCCTGGCATAGCCTGGGGCTGCTCCGTGGCAGTCGAGCGCTCAGTTGCCTTTTGTGGGAATAAACCTCGGGAATGGCCTCGGGGAGGAGGGCAGCACGGCAGGTTCAGCTGGTGTGAGGTGTGATGGGTGCAGGTCGCAGCCCACTACACATCCCCTGACACAACCAGCCCTGGAAGTCTTTGTCAAAGCCCAAACTTACCTATACAGTGGATATTAGGCCCAGAAAGAGTTAGCCCCGGACTACTGCTAGTAAACAGCTGGATTAGTCCATACATGCAGGTATGTGAAGTTACAGCCCAACACAGATGGGGGCTGGTCTCAGCCAGCCCAGCTCAGGTATTTTTACACAATATTTCCCACCTTACAGATGTATTTACATTCTCATCCCCTACTTTCTTGCATGACCAGAGCTCATTTCCAGCAATGTGATGCACACGTTATGCAGGAGGCCACAGACAGCAGGAATTGAGCAGTTTAGATCCGGGTCTGATGCAGAAAAGGCTGCGACCACACCCTTCTTGTATCCCCGGCTGTCCCAAAGCATTTTCTGAAACCAACGCTGAGGTTCAGCTCTGCCCCAACACGGCAGCAAGCCTGGGTGATAAAATTCTGATAGGATCAGAAAAAGAAAGTGGTCTGCTCCAAGTAGCAACTTCTTCCTGCAAAGATGCAAGTGGAAGGCATAACTGTCCTGGTGGGAAAGAACCGGTGCTAATCCTCACTCCTGTTTTATTCATGGCCTCATTTCCCTCTGCCAGAGGCAGGGATGAAGACCCATCCATGGGATTATTCTTCTTAATGAGTGAACAGAAAAGAGCCCAAAATGACTCTTAGTTTCTAGACCAAGATTCGGGGATTGACACTCAAAATACCTATTTATCTGTGATCTGAGTCTGACAGCTGGGACATCTTGCTTGGACTTCTATGTCAGTTCCTGAGCTGCCAGTGTCAGAGCACAGGCACATCTTGGTGAGACCAGAGCAGGGTAACAAGCACAACCCTGCTGCACCTCTTTGTACCAACTCCCCTGGCTGTAACTCTCCACTCCTGTCCTGTACACCAAAATGTGGCTCTGGTGACAGCCCCTCAGCACAAGGCATCTGAATCTGCTCAGCATTTTGCTCTTGCTCTAGGCTGTGCTGCAAGACCCTTCTTCCTACCAGGTTAGGGAAGCACCTGGGGTGCCGTTGCTGATCCAGGTGTTTTTCTCATGTACCTCAGAAATTCATAACTGAATGGTTACCAATCCCACCTTTGTGTGCAGCATCTCCCAGCTCCTCTCTCCCTCATCCCCTGGGCTGGTGGAGACTCTTCCTCTGTGGAATAAGAATTGAGATGCTCCAGGGAAGGAGGCTCGATACTGAAATCATAGAAACACAGAATCACTGAAGAATTTGGGTTGGAAGGAACTTCAATGATGATCCAGCTCCATGGGCAGGGACACCTTCCACTGTCCCAGGCTGCTCCAAGCCCTGCCCAACCTGGCCTTGGGCACTGCCAGGGATCCAGGGGCAGCCACAGCTGCTCTGGGCACCCTGTGCCAGGGCCTGCCCACCCTCACAGACAGCAATTCCTAATTCCCAATATCCCATCTGTCCCTGCCCTCTGGCACTGGAAGCCATTCCCTGTGTGCTGTCCCTGCATGCCTTGTCCCCAGTCCCTGTGCAGCTCTCCTGGAGCCCCTTCAGGCCCTGGCAGGGGCTCTGAGCTCTCCCTGGAGCCTTCTCTTGTGCAGGTGAGCAGCTCCAGCTGTGCCAGCTTTTAAAATGCAGACTCCACTTCTCCACTTTCCCTCTGTTCGAGACATTTTCCTTCCCTCCCATTTACCCATCACTGCCTCTGTCACCTCCAAGAGCTCCTACTCCAGCGTGCCACAAGCCCATTTATTTGGTTCTTGCTCTTAGCTGTAACTCAACCACTGTGACTGGGTACTAGAGCTCAGTTTTCCTCTATCCTCCCTCCCAGTGTAAAACCCAAGTTCTCAGCAATGCCTCAGACTTCACCAGGGTGCCCCCAGGCCCCATTCAAAGCCTTCCCCAGCCCTATGCCCCACACCCCTGGAGGCAGAGGAAGCCAAACTGCACGGACAAACCCTGCCTTGGCAGCAATGCCAAGAAACTGGGAGATTTCCTCCTGGAGCACCTATGGAAAATGAATAGCTTATTTTTTCCTCGGTGTGTTCCCATTTATTCACACTGAACACTCCCCAGTGTTTCCTGTCTCGGCAGAAGCTGTGTTTGCTGTACCCAAATCCCTCTCAAAAAAGCAGTAAGACAGTCATATCCCACCAGGGTAGCTGCCCCTGGATGTTTTTTGGGATCACGGCATCAAACAGGTTATATTTGTACTGTTTTCACCAAAAATAATCCTCCCCACTCTCCAAAAAGGGTTTTCAAGGACAATATTTTTAAAAATAATTTTAAAAATTATTTTGATTATTGCAGAATTTCTTAAAGACCACTTATTTTGCTATCAACAGAAACAATCAGGTTCCAGAAATATTTAGAAAACCTTGCTTTGAGTAAATGAATCCCAGAACACTCAAGAAGTCACGTCCACCTGTTATCAGAAGCCACACACCTTTGTAAACACTTGGTATAGCCATTTTAAAAAACCCTAAGCCTTCTAGTATTAAATGTACCATTTCTTTGAGCTACCAAGTGCTTTTAAAAAGATCTTTTTACTTATTTAAGAACTTGTGTGTATTTTTGGGGAAGGTGTAATCCATTTTGGAAAATCTGTTCCACATTTTTGAACCTGCTGACAAAAGTTACTGCTGTTGTTACAAAGGATCTGTCAGATCCCTGAAGAGATGCAGGAAGTATTTTTATACTAAAAAAGTTGTGGATACAGCATCATGTCCATGCTTAACACATATGAAATGCCTCATCCTTAAAGATTAGAGCTGGAAAATTTTTGCAGCCTCTTTCTATCACATCTTAATTATTTTTTCTTCCAATAAAACAGAAATATTTTCTCTTGATTTCTTGAAACAAGGACAGTTCATGCATCATTTGGCAGCCCTGTGCAAGCGGTTTGTACTTGAATTTCCAGAAACAGTGTGTTATTTACATTGCCAATTGCAACACTTCTTTCTGTGTAAAAGCTCCCTTAGATTTCACCAATCTTTGCCTTTTTTTTTTTTTTTTTTTTTTTGAATAAACAGACCCTGAAGGCAAGAAGAACATTGTAGGGGAGGAAAATAGCTCCAGTACTGTTAGAGCTGGAGGCCAAATACAAATTCCACACTCTCTGCCGGCTTAGTTGATGAATTTGCTGGGATTTCAAGGCGCAGCCCCAGAATTTCATGTTCCCTGGGAGAGTGTTGATGCACAAGATCTATCTGCCTCTTAATATGCTGTTTTTTCCAGGCAAATGCGCTGATTAGCCCTCAGCTGGTGGAAAATGCACTTCTTGTTGCTGCCCCCCCTGTGGAAGTCCTTCAGTGCTCTCCAAGGCTGGGAAGGAGAACTGGGGAAGGTTGAGGGATGGAAGGGGAGGTGAGCTGCAGTAATGGAACCACGCCAGTGCTCCAGCACCAAGGCCACAGATCTCAAATTGCCAAAACAGCTCCAACACCAGATCCCAATTGCCACCTGCTCCCACTCACACACAGTGACTCCAGTGTCTGTCACTGCTCTCGTTCCATCCTCAGCATCCATCCCTCTCCAGTTTTTTTCCAATGGGAGCCACAGTTTCAGGGAGATATTAACCCTGGAAACACTGGAGTCTTCAAACATCCCTGATCATTTCTCTTTAAGCAAGCAAGACATTATTAAATGGGAAACACTACATGAGCTGATATTCCACGTTCACAAGTCTTTAGAAACAAAACAAGAGCTTGCAAATCAACCCCATTGGAATAATATGTAGGGGGGAAAAAAAGGAAAAAAATTAAGTCCTGGAGTGTATAGTTGTAGAGATAAGACACAATACCAGAAAAAAACCTCCAGAAAGCTCATTTTTAACTCTAGAAGTTCACATTTTCAAAAAGCACAGCTCGTCCCACACTCCCACCCCTGCAGAGGAGAGAGGAGAAGCTGAAGGCATTTAGCAGACATTTGCATCTATATTCTGCAAGTAGCAGATGCAAAGGAAGAGATTCATTTCCCCTAACATAAGCCATCTAAAAATTAAATGCTGATAGTTATCTTGGATTCTTTTTAAACCCAGATTAAAATAGCTGCTATGTGCAGGTCTGCCCTGCTCTCTCCCCAGAGATTACAGAAAGCACTCAAGTGCCAAAATTAAATAGGGGGCTGAAATTAAACCAGAGGTATCCTACCCTCAGCACAACTCCTGAATGCAGGGCCTTGTATCCAAAGCACACTGGAATCCCTGGAAAAATCACGGCTGTAATTCTGGAAGGGTGTTTCAGTCCTCTGCTGCTGCTCAGGGATTCGGGGAGGTCGGGCTGACCTGAGGTGCTGTGTCAGCCCCAGAGCGACCTGCCCTGCTGGCTGCCAGCAGGGATCCAGGGATCCAGCATCCAGCACCCTTTGGGATAGTGCAGCAATGCCCACCTGCCTGGGCTCAAATGGACAGCCACAAGTGGAAGCAAAGAAGGTGCTCGTGCCCCCAGCCCCTCTGCTGAGATCGATTGCTTGCAGTATTTTTACTGCCAGGTATCCTGAGCCCTACCAGAGCAGCATCGCTCTGAAAGCATTGGAACGAGCATCCCTGGGGTGCAAAGGCAGGAACTACAGCAAAATCCTCAAAAAGGGTCCAAAAGGGTAAAGGAAAGTTAAATATAAAGGATTTAAATGTGTCTGTGGCCTCTATTTTTCATTAGAGGCTGCTCTGACCATGCAAGTGAGGGAGCGTGGGGATGCCTGTGTGCCTGCCCAGGAGCAGAAGGGAGCAGAGCCTGGCCAAACCAGCCCCTGCTCCTGAGCAGAGCCTGGCCAAACCAGCCCCTGCTCCTGAGCAGAGCCTGGCCAAACCAGCCCCTGCTCCTGAGCAGCCCCTGGCCAAACCAGCCCCTGCTCCTGAGCAGCCCCTGGCCAAACCAGCCCCTGCTCCTGAGCAGCCCCTGG
>VWZP01002534.1:267687-279551 GCA_013396995.1 Dicaeum eximium
TTTTTTTTTTTTTTATGTGGCAGTGCTGGTTTTCCACGCACACTGCCAGCTCCACAAAAGCTCACAAGCTCTTTTTTTTTTCTTTTAAAATTTTTTAAGTTTTAACACATTCCTTTGAGAAACAAAGGTTCGACGCAAAACGCTGCCCCTGATGAAATGTGGAAAGCGCCCGGCCTGGCTGCTGGTGAGTGCTGCTATTCATCTGACTAAGCAGCATTTGACATTTGGGCTTGGTGGATCTCAAGTTTCCCTCTAGTCAGATATGGGCTGACTCCGCCGCAGCCAATCTCGGTCGGAGGCTGCGGATGGTGCCGGAGGGAGGGAGGGAGGGAGGGAGGCATGAGCACATCCCAGACGGCGCAGCACCCACGGCTGCCTAAACGCGGCACTGCCAGCCTGACCTCAGCTGCACCACAGCCGTGGCACCGCTGCCCGGCCCTCCTGGACCTGCTGGGGATGCTGCTCAGCTGCAAATTCATCCTTTTTCTTTTCTTTTTTATTTTAACATTTCTTAATGCCTTGCTCTTGGTTTTGCCTCTCTTCCCCCAGTTACCAGAGTTTTGTGTTTCCTGTTGCTCGCGTGGTTTATCTTCTGTTGTAATCGGAGGCAAGTGGAAGCTGTTTTACAAGAGCAGCGTCGAGTTTCCCAACCCAGGTTTGAGCTTGGTGCAATATAACCAGCAGCATAAAGGGAAATCCTTTCTGTCAGCCAGTGTTTCAGAACAAGCCAGTCAAATTGAAATCATACCAAAAGTGACAGGCTTGCGGAGCGCTGGCTGCGTGTTGCAAGGAAGCTGTGAGCTGAATCCACGACTCAGACATGTCCTCCCAGATGGAGAGAGTCCAAGCCAGAGAACAATGCCACAGTCCAGTCTTCTGAGAGGTGTAATCCACAAAAAATCCCACTCTGGGTGGTTGTATCACTGCCCAAGCACAGCGAGCCAGCTGGAAAGAGCTGGCATGTTTGCCTTTGATGAGTAAAGCATGAAGTATGATTTGGTAGAGACACTTTGTGGTACTGGGAAGATCTGTAACATCCTTTCATCTTTACATTTGTCTTTGCCTTTTGTCCTCGTCCTCCCCACTCCAAGATTTTGCTTTAACTACAAGCAAGGACAAAAAGAGGGGAGCTGCTGCATAAATGACATGAATACTAAAATAAGTGCTAAAATTACTAAAATTTTTGAGTAAGGGTTCTTTAAGTATTACCACTTCCTGATGCAAGTACTAATCTCCTTCTCTACAAAATTTAAAACAGGCTTGTACAACACAGTTTTTCAATGAGTAAAAACCCTTTATCGCCTTATTTTGCACCAGACCTCCCAGGACATGTTGTTCCTGGCAACATTGCACAGAGTCCCACGGCTCCTACGAGCACCATCCCTGAAGACCCACTTGTCACCCTCATTTTCACTTCTTGAGACTTTCTGTTAGTGGAAATGAAATTTGCAAAATTCATTGCATAACTTGTTCGAAAGGAGTAAGGAACAAACATAAACGCATCTCGCAGATGACAACGAGCCCCTGTGAACCCCGAAGTCCCAACAGGCAGCTACTCACTCCAAAAGCTATCTAAGGACCCACCCCAGTCCCACTGAGTGCAGAAAAAAATTAACTCCAGACCACACGTGCTGCAGAACACTGTAAAGCCGTGGCTTATAAGCTTTATTTGCCAGGTATCCTCATCCCTTGCCTTCAGGAGTTGGATGGCCTCATCCCAGGATGGTTTTCTGCGTGGTCCCTGGCTGCCCAAGGACTTGGACAAAGCTCAGCCTGACTTTGCTCTCTTTGTTGGAGGAGATGCTGGAGCCCTCCTAAACAGGGTCTCAGGCCATGATGTCAGTGACCAGCCATGAGGTGTGACTGCAGGGACGGACAGGGCTCATGTGTGCTGCATGCTGTTGCAGTCCATGCAAGATGTGGCACGTTCCTCAGCTCCAAGTACACCCAAGATACTCATCTGCTCTGCAAATGCAGCTGGGCCTTTTCAGAGGCAGCCTGGAGAGTGCTCATGTGGACAAACATGGCTATGAACAGCCTTGCACACAAATATGGGTATGAACAGCCTTGCCTCAGCTGCCCACATGAACAGCCCTGCCAGAGCAGCTACACGGGACATTTGGGGCATCTTGAGGGATAAAACTGAGGTGTCACCTCTCCCAGGTACCCCAGAGAACCTCTGCCAGCTGTGACAAGAGTGCAGTGCACTCCTGCTGCCCTGCTCGGGCGAGGGCAGCATGCCCAGGGCACTGAGCCTGGAGGAACACGATCCACCCCACCCCTCCAGCCCGCAGCCCTCGGCCGAGGCAGGCAGAGCAGCTGTGGGAGGAACAGAGCAGGTAGAACCAGTGCTGCCCACCTGCCAGGGATCCTGCTGCTGAGCAAGGCCAGGGGCACAGTCCAAAACAAACACAGAAGAAACCACTTCTCCAAGGAACAGCTTGTCCATGCTGTCGAAACCTCGAGCATTAGTGCAGAGCAGCCCTGTCCCATCAGGCACCTCTGCTGTGCACACTCGAGGGCTTGAAGCACACCTGGGAAATGGAATGAAGAGGTCAAACCCAGCAGAAGGGCCTGCCTTATGCCACAGGCTGGTCCCTGAGTTGCTCTGGTTGTCTTTAGTAAGCACACATGGGGAGGAGGGACTGACCAAATCCACTCTGAGCACTGACAGTGATGTAACTCTGCGTCTCACAAGGAAAAGGAATGAATTTTTCTCTCCCTGCTCCTCAGGGGGGGTACAAGTCTCATTAGTAATGGTTTCTTGTCTGTGCCACAGGAAGATGAGCAGGCTGAGCCCTGTCCTGTAGGGAGGCAGGAAGGTGGAAGGGGTTTCTTCCAGCAGTACAACCAGCATCTCTGACACCTCCCTGGAGGGCAGGAAGAACAGGGTGCTCAGTTTAAACTGCCCTTTAAAATTACATCTAATTTTCCTTATTCTAGCACCGAGTTGCACAGCTACCACCTAACCTCAGGGCTGAGACTGGAGGAGTCCTGCCACACTCAGCAGCTGCATTCACACAGGTGCATAATTGTGCAATAGTAGTTGCAAAAACTTCTATCATTCAGGCATCAAGACCTGAAATGGGAGGAGAGAGACCTTTTACTTCTCCTCTGCACAAGGTGAGCTTGGAGAACACCACCAACCTGCAAAAGCCAGTGATGCCTCAGCTCCCACTACATGGCCAGCAAGCTGTCAGCACTGTGCACACACCTGCAACAGGCAGCTGCAAAGTCACATAAAACATTTTTAGAAATACAGTTGCCATCACTAGAATGTTATATTCCCTGTGAAGAGTCCTTCCTTTGTTTTTCTATCTCAAACTCTCACGGCTGAAAGGGGCACAGGCAGCTTCAGTTGCAAGTTTACTAGCAGATTAACAAAAACCTTGATGAACTTCAGCATATTTCTGGTGGTTGATGTCCTAAAGGATTTTATTTATATGAAATCCATGCTTTAAACAGCTGATAGTTACTTCAAAACATGTCAAACTGACCCCTGTTCTGGCCTCAAAGGAGCTCACAAATCATAAATTTACGTAATAAATAAAACTTCCCCTGGGACAAACAACAGACTGTAAAATGCACTCGTTCAGCAACTGCTGAGAACACTCATTTCCTAATCAGGCCCTGTGGATGCAGCACACACCAACTTAACCTTATCTCCCCTCATCTGGGACTCAGACTATGTGCTCACACAGCAGTTGTGCTCCTCCAGAAGCACCATGGTGCTCAGGTGCCAGGTTTTTCAGAGATGAATCAAACACGGAACAGTGAAGAGCTACTGGATCTACACACAACCCTAAACCTGCCTGGCACAGCCCCAGCCCCAGCCCCATTCCTGGGGGATGAGGAACCTCGCTTGGCAGCCTGGAACCCTCTGTCAGATGCAGATCAGGAGCTGCCTCAGCTGTGGATGCTGCAGGTGCCTGGTTGGAATGTCGGGGTTGAGTCACACCACGGAGCTCCCCACCTGCAGCCTGGCAGTGGCCAAGGCCAACAGGAGGGCTCAGCTGCTCAGAAGCACTTTGGGAAAAGGCCATGAAGCCAGGCTGGTGCTGGAATAAGCTCAGGGGTTGGGGTGGAACATGAGATCAGGGCCATGAGCTTGAAAGTCAGGTTTTGGTGCATTATCTACAGTCTACCAGATCCAGACATCCACTGCATGGTGTGCTACAGCTTTGTGCCGGGCATTTGGCACATCCCTGATACCCCATCCCTGGAAACATCCAAGGCCAGGCTGGATGGGACTCACCAACCTGACCTAGTGGAAGGTGTCCCAACTCATTGCAGGGGTTGGACTAGGTGTCCTTCAAAAGTCCCTGCCAACCCAAACCATTCTGTGATTCCGTGGCCTATTCCAGCACTATCAGCGGTAAATAATGGCTTGACGAGGTATCTAATAAAGGGGAAGCATCTCAGAATTTTAATGTACTTCATTACCTATTTTTCACAGAAAAAGCAGTTTTTTAAAGTTCAGATTTTACCCATCCTAATAGCTCTGTTCCCAGATTCTATCCAGGGCTTGAGGCAAAAACAACCAACTGACTGGAGCTCAAACTTTGCACAGGGGAGTGTGATCAGGAGGGCATGAGGAAGTGGGATAGTGGGGAGGGTGGGAACCCAGCCTCTGGGTGCCTGTGCTGTGCTCTGCAGTTTTGCATCCAATTCCTAATGTCTCTTGTGCTTGTGCAGAACGTTCCTCAGGTCCACAGATGGGAGACAGCAGCATGGTCTAGTGGAAGGTGTCCCTGCCCATGGCAGGAGGTGGAACAAGGGGGCTTCAAGGTCCCTTCCAAACCCACACATCCCCTGATTCTATGACAGGGGACCACCTGCAATGTCAAAACAAATCAAAGAATCTCCTGATACACAAAAATCTGGCTCCTGCTCTCTCCGAGAAGCAGGCTGAGGGATGAGAGCGAGTTCACTGCACCTTCAGCAATCTCATGGAGAGGCCCAGTACAGCAGTGTCATTTTGGCTGCCCCCAAACCTTGTGCCAAATAACTGCACCAATGCCCAAACCACACTGAGAACAAGGGAAGAGCGGGGAAGGAAAGGCATAAAGAAAGGAGAAAGAGAACATCTCTCTATGGTTAGAGCCCTGAGCTGCTTATCCTGCACCACAAGTGGAGGGATGGGAGTCACTGGCACTCCCCCTTCCTGCCCAGGGGAGTCACAGTGAAATCCTCCTCGAAGCCAGTGATTTAGACTGGAATTACACAGGTGGTAGCAACATACCGCAAATTCCTTGGGTTTGCTTGGTTCTCAAGTCATCCTCAGGGAATCTATTTTTAGGCCTGCAACTGCATTTTTCCATGGCACTCCATGACCCTTCCTCCCACCCCAGTGCTGGGCAGAGCAGGAAGAGGCTAAAGACAGAGACCAGCCCTCAAACAAAAATGACCTGAGCAAGGGGCACACCTGCTTTGCAGTACAAGAGTCATGGGTCTGTCTCAACTGCAGTCTGCATGCTGTTCTGAGAGGAAACAGCAGCACAGAGCCCTGGAGCACACACTTCTGCCCAGAGCACCAGGACTCAGGGTTCCCAACATCCAGGACAAAATGCTACAGGTGGTGACAGAGGCAGGATGCTCCTGGTGAAGGCACACAGCACTTGAACCTCACCCTTTCTTTAGAAACAGCATTGAATAAATACTCGTGTTTGTGTAGCTGCAACCAATACCTGCCACAATGAGTTCTTCAGAAACAGCATTAATGAATAAATACTTGTGTTTGTGTAGCTGCAACCAATACCTGCCATGGTGAGCTCTTGGTTCATATCCATACTTGCCCTTTCCCTCAACTTCAAACTACTCCATACTCAATTTATACTCCATACCCTACTCCATATTCTAGTTCCTTACAATCTCTCCTGGATCTTATTTGCAGACTGACACTTGCCACTGTTAGAGAAGTAGACATAAATGTTCTGCTTTTCGCTCACCACAACCTCACAATGCTTTTCTCCAAATTAGTAATATTTTTTACCATTCTAGCAACTGCAGATTTGATGAATCTCACAGTTTTATGATTATTTTTAAAGTGATTTAGAAGTTTCTGGAGTCTGGTGAATGTACTTTTATTAAAATGAGCGCATCTTTAGCTTGTACAGGTAAGGAACTTTAGCCTGGTGAGTGTCAGAAGAGGCTCCTGAAAATGAGTTTCTAGTAAATACAACTTCCCAATGTTCTGCTATCTCCTGAGTTCTCCCTCCCATATTAAACTTACATTGTCTTCTGCTTCACACTCTAGATTTTGCAGATCCCTTTTCAAGACGTGAAAAATCTCTGTTTATAAATAACCACAGCAGAGGGGAAAAACATTGCTGTGTAAAATAAATACTCTTACAAGAAAAACAGAAAGCCCAATGATTATATCATGTGCATCTTGTACTGCAGCTAAATGTTTATAAAGAAGGATTAACTTTTTTGTCCTCCCGGGCAACAGCTAAAATAAATACACTGCTAGAGAAAATATGTGAAGTAGAAGACATGCACTCAACACTGAAGAAATATGGATATAGCACGGTGAGGAGCTTGCAGAAGAATCTAACACCATAAAAATTCTGAGCTTCCAGCTTGCTGTCAGTGCTCAAATCTCTCAAAGTAAAATCTGGGCGAGTTTTCTTTTGAGATGTGGTCAGATGGTGCTTACAAGCTCCATTAACTGATTAGTTAGTAACAGGAATGAAAAACATTTCATAGGTTAGCAGAGGTTATCAGGCAGCAACACAGAAATGAGGGCACAAGTCCTTTCCCCACCTCCTGCTTCCTGCAGCCCCATAGTTCAGGTTTTGGCTCAGAGATGCTCATTGTGTTCTTTCTTTTGTTGTTGTTATTCTAAGTCCCCTGCTGCTAATGCAGATGACCTGGTGTGATGTCTGTGTTTGGGACAGACAGGAGCTTGGTGTGCCTGGCTCTTGGTGTCCAGGCTGGGCATCACAACCTCTCCAGACCAGCAGGTTCCCTCCCAGAGCTTGCTGCCTTCAGCTTCTGTGCAACAGCTCCCTGTCTTGCTGATTTTCACAGAGATTAAAGCTCTGCTTTCACAATCACTAATGCCACATTTGGGCAATTCCTGATCTCACAGAAAACACATCCAGCCCAGGTAGGGTGTGAACACACAGCCCTGCTTCTGCTGAATCAGAGCAAGAGCATGACCACCAGAGGGAAAACAATAGCTGCTCTTGTTTAATACCTGCCAGGAGGAGTCTGTCATGCTGACAATTTCAAATAGCTGTGGATTAGCAGCCTGAGATTACACCTGATCTGCCCTGCAATTCCTATGGCTCCAGCATTTTGACCAAGCACCACTGGCTCTACAGCTGGACTTGTTCCCAAAGAACACCTTCAAGTCCAAAAACGTTACCTTTTGATCTTAACTCACTTCCATGAGAAATACTCATCCAGTATAAAACTAAAACCAACAACCATATGTGTAATTCAGACTTAACTCATGCTCCAACCCACCTGTTGCATTTTCAATTTACATTTCATGTAAATTTACCAAACTCAGCAAAGACATGACCAGCACCAGGTTCCTTGTAGCTGTTTCCAGAAGAGGGGAAGTGCATCCCCATTACTAAACCCTTAGCTCTGAGCTCTCAGAAGGATTAATTTCCCTTCTGATCCCCCTGCAGCATCCCAGTCGGACAGCACAGACTTTGGCAGGTGGAGAGGCCAGACAGAGCCCTGCCCAGCTTAACAGCATCACACCAGATGGAAAACGTCTGGATTTACAGATGGAGAAAGAGCTTAATAGAAATACTCTCACGATGAGGTGAGACTTCCCCGAGAACGAGCACTTTAGGAGCTTCCACATGTAATTTTTTTATACATGGAATGCTACACAACATCCCATCTTCATTACTGGAGCTCCACTAGCAGTGCAATGGAACTGCTTATATCTAATCCAGAAAGGAGCACAACAGGTAAACCTATCTCTGTCAGGCCTCTGCCTCTTCTCCCTCTCTCTCACATACAGTTGTTTAGGATTGAGGTTTAACAGCTTTTTTTCTGGACCAAGGAACCACAGAATCTATTCTCTTCATCTCCTGCCAGACGTAGCACTCCAGTCATCTCCCCTCAAACTGCAGTTGGGACCCACTCTGTAAAACACCAAGTGCTTTCCAATGCCCTGGCAGTCCAGCACCACCACACACTCTGGGGTGCAGAGCAGCACAGACGTGTTGGTCTCGTGGCAGCTGCCTGCTTAGAAACCAGAAAAGGAGAAATGCGGCCTGAATTTTCAAGTGTTTCAGTTCCAAGGTTTAATCTATGAAGCACTCAGGAGAAAGCTGTGCTACTGCAAGGAGTGCAGATGCCTTTGGGAGGGTGTCTAAAACGCTCCACCCAGTGGCAGAGAGCTACACTTGCCTGAAAAAGTAAATCCTGCACAGTTCCACACGGGCAATGAATCCCACAAACGCTTTCCTTCCCCACACGGTTCAAAAAAAGAAAGAAATTAACATTTGCATTATACTGCATAATAGAAACTATTCACGTAAAGAATACAACTGAGCCTAAACAGGTTAAAAAAAAAAGAAAGAAAAAAAAAAGTATGCACTCAGTACACTCAAAGTATGTGATTATCCCTCTAAAATCTAACACATTTCTTATCTCACGCTTCTTCCAGGACACTTAAATTCCTGTAATCCCAACTGCTCTCAGCAGAGATGCTTTAATTTCCCAAAGGCAGAAACAGTTCTAACATTGTTATAGCCAGGAAATCAGAGAACATAGTTGCGAATTAGTACAAGGATCAGGTATTTCTGTTGTTATTCTGTAATAAATGATAGGGCTTGCTAGCAAAGATAAGCTCAGACCAAAGCCTCAAGGCTCAGCACCCCTATGAATTGTGGAAGATTGGCTCAGGAATCAAATATCAATGCTTGTGCACGTCCTTAATGATAACTCAGCAAGAAAAAGCCAGTATTTTGAATCCCTGTCCATGGCAGTGGGGTTGGAAGGAGATGATCTTTAATGTCCCTTCCAACCCAGACTATTCTGTGATTCTGTACTCTGAAGCACAGCAAACAGTGTTTGTGCAGGGCCTAGCACAGGACCTGGTTTTGGCCTTCTGGGAATGCCATGCTCTAGGCTTAAAAATCAGGAACTACAGAAGAGGAATGCAGAGGGATTGTCACTGGTTTCAACCATTCAACACAGTTTAACTAGCACAAAGTAGATTCAGATGGGATATTGGGAAGGAATTCCTGTGAGGGTGGGCAGGCCCTGGCACAGGGTGCCCAGAGCAGCTGTGGCTGCCCCTGGATCCCTGGCAGTGCCCAAGACCAGGATGGAACATGGAAGGTGTCCCTGCCCATGGCAGAGGGTGGAATGGAACAGTCACCAAGATCTCTTCCAACCCAAACCATTCCATGATTCCACGAACGCATCGCTCTGACCTGGCTGACGTCAGCTGGGTGCTGTGGAAGAAGCTCCAAGTGTTTGAGCTGCACTGCCTGAAGTCCCAGTAACTTCATGGGAAAGGATTTTTCACTGCCTCACCTTAGAGGGCCAAAGCCCCTCATTAGAGGTTCCTACAGGAAATGAACAGGATAAAAATGGAACGATATGGGAACAAGCAGCTGGCTCACACTGCAAAGAAAGGTTACTGGCAAGAGGATGTACATCATCTGTGCTGATAACACATCTGCCAAGGGACCTGAAAGCTCTAGCTTATGCATAAAAAGTTCTCTGGAAAATAAGGTGGACATCGTGATGCATTTTGCAGAAAATAAACCATAATTCAGGATGACCAAATGCAGCTCTCATGGCTAGATTACACATGAATCTCAAAAATTTGAATGATAAAAAGGGGAAATGAAACATTATATGCTAAATAAAGCACATGAGGGGGATTTACTGTAAACACACAGTGATGAGCACAGAAAGAACTGTTATTGCACGGGGATGAGATCCTAGAAAAACTTATCTGGTTCTCTGAAAATGAGAATTCAATGATCATCCATAGTCAAGAACTGCCCACAAATTCCTTCATGAGGGCAAGAAGAGGGGCAGCACCCATCCATGTTTTCTGTGACCAGACCTGAGGAAATGACATGAAGTTCTGTAAGGGCAGGTTTAGGCTGGATTGTGGGACAGGCTGTTCCCCAGAGGGTGCTGGCAGTGCCCAGGCTCCCCAGGGAATGGGCACGGCCCCGAGGCTGCCAGAGCTCCAGGAGCCTTTGGACAGCGCTGCCAGGGATGGGCAGGGTGGGATTGTTGGGGGGGCTGGGCAGGGCAGGGGCTGGGCTGGGTGATCCTGGGGGGTCCCTTCCAACTCAGATTATTTCATGCTTCTATGATTCTAAGGAGGAAGAGGGAATTAGCTATTGGTTATTACAGAAGGCACTATTGCTTATTACATAAAAAATCCTCCTCCAAAAGATGTGGCAAAATCCATGTGGCAAATGTATTTTGAGCAGTGAAATCTCAGTAATCCTAATTACTATGATAAGAGCAGAAAGAGAAAAACAGCTTCTGTATTAGATAAACATCTGGTTTGCTGCCCTACGGCAGCTGGGTTGGTTGGAGGATTTTTTAAAATCCATATAAACAGTGCTAAATATCTGTACAGTTGGTAAAGTCACTGCACCCATGAAAACCCCTGGGAAGGTGATCAGCATACTTCAATTGTTATCCACCAGCTGTAGCAACACTTGCCTTGACCTGACTTTCCTGCTAGGCTAGGCAGACAGGCCTGAGTAACTGCCTGGCTTTCACAATCCTCTCCTGCCAGCAGAGTGGCAAGAAGCTGCGGTAGGGAAGGAATATCTGACAGTGGACAGAGGATGAGAAACAGTAAAGGCTGAAGTCTCTGCTCCTATTCCAGGGCTCTGGAGAGGTGTGAGCTGTCTCTGACAGGGCTCTCCAGGGATGCAGACATGCCCATCAGAGCCAGCTGCAAGCTGGGGACTCCAGGGAGCACAAAGACCTCATCTCACCCCAGTGTCATGCTGGCTCTCTCCAGTGATTCATAACTCAAACTCCACTGCCTCTGAGAGGCCAGGCAGCTTCCTCAGAGCTGCACCTCCCAAACAACAACAGCCCCACACCAACAGACCCAAGAAATATGGGTGATACCATCAGAGAAGTTTAAGAATGAGATGCTGAATGCATGCAGTTACAGTGTGCTAACAGGGAAGAGGCAGACACACCCCTTCTCAGAGGGCTGGCAGATTTTCTGGAGTACTCTAGAAACTGCCTAATAAACACCAGCTATTCCTCAACCAGGAAAAATACTCTCTCCAAAACCCAACACTGACTTCCCAAAAGTAACGATTCTCACAGTGATTTGCTTTAAAAATAAACTAACAAACAGAACACCAAGCCCTTTTTCTTTTTGTGTTACATTTATTATTCTTTTGGGAGGCACAATGAAAATTTCAGCTTCTGGTCTTTTCCCTTGCAGAACAGCAGGATACAGGTTAATAACCATCAATCTACAATCAATATGTACTTCAGAAAGTCTCCGATTACATTTTCACATTGCCTGATAATAAAAGAGTGCCAGACAGCATCAGTAGCTGAAATAAGTTTAAGCAATACTTGCTTAAAAAGCTGCACTGACTGCTATTTTAAGGCAGGTTGGGTGAAAGTTTGACAGGCAATTTCCTCAGGAAATGAAAATAATTTTGCCTACAGAAATACACTGATTGAAAAGAGGCTTTCAGAAAATACTTCATCAGTGTGAAATTATATTGATGCTGCACTTCCTTTGGGTAGAAAGACATCAACGAATCTTTTTTGTTCAGAACTGTGACTTCTCAGCTGTTGCTTTACCTGGCAGGAAGGCAGGCAGCGAGGCTGTGCTGTCCTAGGAGGCAGGTTCTGAGGGCAGCAGCAGTGCTGCAGTG
>VWZP01002534.1:279593-296185 GCA_013396995.1 Dicaeum eximium
CGGCGATGCCCTGCCCGCCGCCGATGCACGCCGAGCCCACGCCGTACTTCCCACCGCGGCGCCTGCCGGAAACACCAACAGGGAACACGCGTTACCTGCAGGCAGCCACAGCAGCTCCTGTCCTGGCTTTACAAAAGGAAACCAGCTATCCACTGGGTGTTACTGGGGATGGCGTTTTAGAATGTGTGTGCTGTTGTTTTTTCAGTAAAATATCGTGAAGTCTCAACTGCTGTTGAAATATTTCTGAACAATGACCTTAGACATCATCTGGTCCCAGCACCTGCCACAGGCAGGAACTTCTTCCACTAGACCCCACCTGAACATTTCTGGAGTAGTTTTTAAACTGCCTGAACACTGCTGAGGTAGTTTTTAAATGCTAGGTTTCCTACAGCCACACTCCAGTTGTGGAAAACAGGAAACAGTTTCCTGCAAGGTGCAAATGATCTGAGGCTTCATGGCTGAGCACTAAGACAGCGTTGCAAGTACAAGCAAAGAGACACAGTGATCTCTACCCTGAGGGGGGGAAAAAAAGGAAAATTCAGATTAAAATGGTGCTAAGCATATCAAGCAAGCCAAAAGAGCCAGAATTTATGAAAACTGACTAAAGGAGAGAGAAGGTGACAACAAAGACTTTTAAAGCATTCCCTTCCTGTAGGTAAAGGGGATTTGAGAGGGACTTTGCACAAGGGCCTGGAGAGAAAAGGGCAAGGGGGAATGGCTTCCACTAGCAGAGAACAAGGTAAGTTAGGATATTGGGAAGGAATTCCTGGCTGTGATGGTGGGGAGGCCCTGGCACAGAGTGCCCAGAGCAGCTGTGGCTCTTCCATCTCTGGCAGTGTCCAAGGCCAGGTTGGACGGGGCTTGGAGCACCCTGGGATAGTGGGAAGTGTCCCTGCCTATGGCAGGGGATGGAATGAAATGGTCTTTAAAGGTCCCTTCCAACCCAGACCATTCTAGGACTCCACGACTCTATGAAATGCACCATGTTAAGAAGAGAACAGACCTTGCTGAAAGGCCATTTCAAAAAAAGGAAACCTTCCCCCAGACTCCTGTGGGCTGGGATCAGATCTAGGTGAACTAGCAAATGCTGTCATGACAACAGGATGGAACGTGAGGCAAGTGCAGGACCTGCACTGCAGCACAGAGGTGGCAAACCTGCACAGAACACGTTCTGGCTGCACATTCCAGCGAGGAGAGTTGTAAGCTGGCTGACTGGGAGAGTTGAGTCCATGCTCAAAATGTCTGCAGGCATAAATCCACCAGCACTGCAGCCAGGCTGAGCAGCTCCTGTGTGTGTGCATACCTTAACTCATGCACCAGGTGAGCTGTGATCCGTGACCCCGAGGCCCCCAGAGGGTGGCCGATGGCGATGGCACCTCCGTTGACGTTGGTTTTCTCAGGGTCCAGGCCCAACACTTTTTCCACAGCCAGATACTGAGGTGCAAATGCCTCATTTACCTAAAGCACCACAGAAAGGACAGAACTTTTAACACCAGCTTTCAGCAGCATGGAATGTGTTCCAAGATTAAATGAGGTGAACTGGTCCTCCAGGTCCTTTTGAGAAAAACATCAAACGCTGTGTTTATAACAACATGCTCAGGCAACACACATCTGTCCATCCAACCCAACTAAATTCAAATACTAAGCAAGTATGAGGTGTATTTTATAAAAAAAAGGTACAGTGTGTTCTGAGGCTGCAGGTCCATGAAGATCCTGCTGCTCTGACAGGAAAAGGCCCTGTTCATACTTGTGACTAATCAAAAACATGAGTGGTCCAGCCAACGGAGTAAAACGTCACATCACATGAGGATATTTTTGTTCCGTGGAAGATGATCACCCCATTTCCAGTTTCCACGTGCCTGGGATTTTTGTAGTGACTGTGCATCAGAAACTGGATGGACAGAGGTCAGGCAGGCTCCTGACAGGCAACAACACCTACATTGCATGAGTGGAATCTTTCTGCTAAAAAAATCAGGGGTAAAATCACTGTTCCTGCAAAAACATCTCACCTCTACCAAATCCATATCCTTCAGGGTCAGTCCTGCCTTCTTCAAAACCTCTGTAATCGCAGGTACAGGGCCTGTTTGGAAATCATATGGAGTTAGTTAAATAAAAAAATTATTAAATTAAGTATTAGAAACTTGTTTTACATAGGAAAAATGTATAAAGCCTCATGAGAACCTTTCCCATGAGCCTCTGTGCAGACAATGAATTCTGGATCTGTCACTCACCTGCTTTACTAGGTGGTAAGAGAACTCCTGAATCTCAAAACTACTTGGTCTCCTTGCCAACATACAGCCAGGGAAAGCTAAGAGTGTCACTTCTGCTGCACACAGAGCTTTTGAGTCAAGAGAAATTATAGTCCCCAGGCAAATAAAACAACTTCACAATGGTTTTGAGGCATTCTCCTTCCCAGTACACTTGGTTCCATTTATTCTTTCCTCACACCTTGCAGCCTCCAGGTAAACAAAAAAGGAAAAATACAGGCTGCTCTAGAATTTGCTGGTCATGTGCTTAGTTACAGGTATTGCTGTTTTGGTGTTTTTAATATATCTGAAAACATTCTAGTAAAAAGGCAAACATCTAATTAGTTTATTCCAAACAATATAATGTTCCCTCAGACCCAGATCTTGGACAACTGAAGAAAGTAAGATTATTAAGAGTTTGGCAACAACACTGACCTCTGGAAGAAAGCTACCTTGTATAACCTAATATAATCTGCTAAGGGAAATGAATCCCAAACACAGCTACCTAAGGAAACACACACTCAAAGAGAATTTGGAAGGGTGAAGCAGGTGCGTGCTTGTAGGAGAAACACACTGAGATGTTGGGTGGTGGCTGATCATTCAATTCTAAAACACCAACAGTCCTAAATGCTATCACACCGCCAAAAATGGTGTTGAAAACACATAAAGAATAAAACCATAAAAATAGGTAAGTTACCGAAGAGACAGAAAAATTAAAAGAAAAAAGGGCCCAGTTCAGAGCTCAGTGGAGTTTCAGGGAGCCTCAGGCATCTTAACACTAGACTCTAAGTGCATCTCATTAGGGAAGGATTTTAGCATGCCTGTTGCGTGTGAGAGTAATGGGAGGGTCTCTTGTGGACAATACAAAGATCCCTAATGACAGACAAGTAAACTTTTCCCCCTTTCTCTTCTGTTTTAAAATAATGAATTCTCTCACTGAACACTGTGAGACAGGACTTGCTGTGAGTATGTGAAAGGAGAGTGGCTCAGACTGAGCTCCTGTTTACCAGATCTGCTGCTGTCATGTCGATGAATCTCATCTGGTCTCTTTGAGCTGCTGGGGACAAGCTGTGGTGTGAAGGAGTTGGGATACTAAGTGATCCTCCATATGATTTATGGAGTTTTTAAACAAGCTAGAAGAGCTGCCCAAACTAGAGAGAATGGCCTGGTTTAGGAAGCACAATGCCAGCACAAAGTCCAGCAAAAAACCCCCTCCCTCCACGTTTGCTTTGAAGGCTGTGTCAGTCAGACAGTCTGACCAGGAAAACAAATCTGACAATGCCTCATTTGCATTTCTACTGAAACACAGAACCAGCCAACAACAGCTCCTCTGAACAGAAGGACAGAGAGGAAAAGCAGTGCTGGGATACAATGCTGTCTGCAAACTAAAGTGAAGGGAAAATCCTGTGGTGTCTGGATTGGCTCTGAGGGCTTGTATGCACTAAGAAATACTTGATGAGGAAAGAGAAAACATGGGACTAAAGCAACCAAGAAAGGGTTTGGTTCTCCAAGTACTAACTGAACAGATGCACACCCTGGGATCCAAGCAGCTTGAGCCACTGAGTAACTGCTGAAAGGTGTTCACATAGCCACTACTCCATCAGCAAGGCATGGGGCAGGCAACTCATAGTTACACATTGTACCAAGGGACTTAGAGCTTACAGGAAACTAAAGTGAATTTTAGGAGAAAATGGTTTTAAAAAAATGTCCGAGTGTTTGTTTTCTTGACTAAAAGAGACAGTATAAAAGGGGAAGAATGAAGAGCCTGGGGAACTATGCTCGTGCTGTTACTGTGGGTCAGACATTGCACACATCCTTCCAGCCCAACTGAGGAGCAAACCTGTCCCTCTGCACAACAGGGATGGACAGCAGGACACACAAACACCTTCAGAGCCAGCAGCCTGAGCACACTGAAGCTTCCTTTCCTTTTCTTTAGAATGCCCATGGCAAGAACATTTTAGTGCTGCTTGGTGCTATAAAACAATGTGCTTTGTTGCAACTTACCAATGCCCATGATGGAAGGGTCACAGCCAGCTGAGTGATAGGCTACTACCCTTGCCAGAGGAGTAAGACTGTGCTTTTTAAGTGCTGATTCACTGGCAAGGATGACTGCACCAGCCCCATCACACACACCCTTGTGGTAAGAGAGAAGCATTCTCAGTGAGAAAATACAGAGAAACAAAAAAATCATCACACTCTTTAAACTAAACCCCCAATAGGGGCTTGAGTCTAAGGTACTATAATTAACATTTAACAATGTTTCTTCAAAACAACAAAAAACAGTATTTCACTAGGCTGAGGATGGGAAAAGAAAGTTAAATATAGAGAAATGTTTAATGAATTCCAATGTGTTAGAAAAGAAAAATAAGTCTTCCCCACATTGGAAATATGATTCTGCTGACTTGCCAGAACACTATCAATAATGGATAATGTATGTGCTATTAATTATAAAAGGCACTTCACAGACACCCACACTTATGGTTGTTATGATCTATTTTAGGCTCAACAGAATTAATTCAGACTGTGCGATCACAGCACTCAATTTAGCCAAAAGAACTTTAATAAATTAATTAAGATAATGACTGTGAGAGGAACAGTCCATAATGACATCCTGCTAAGAACTGAGCATATTCTGGGTAAGAGCAAAATGTGGTTTGGGGGAAGACAGGACAGTAGCTGTGGTACAAACACGAGCAGCAGCAGTATGCCCACTAAAAAATGCAGGTTTAAAGCAAGTAAGTTCAGTTACCACTGCCCCCCAAGAAAGTGGAGTGGCTACACAGCCACTGCAGCCACCAACTGCACAACTCAAGGCTGATGAAGAAATGCCAATGGCTCACTGCCAGTGCAAGATCAGTGGCAATCCACAGAATCAAATTTAGGACTTAGGAGCTGACTGAAGGATCCCCTGGCACCTGCCAGGATCACCTGGCACGGGGCTGAGAGAGTCAGCTGGGGCATTTAGCTGCAGAATTAGAAGTAATTTTCGTCAGGAGACACCACTGACAGCCAACTGGGTGAGAGATAAAAACAGTGGCAATAAATTTGGAGAAGCAGAGAGGGGACACGTGCCCAACCCAAGGGCCTGATGTACTCACTGACGCATTCCCAGCCGTGACTGTTCCATCCTTTTTAAAGACACACGGGAGTTTTGTCAGCTGTTCCATAGTGGTCTGGGGTTTGGGGTGCTCATCCTTTTGCATGCTTTCTTTGCCCTTTCTTGTCTTCACTTCAATTGGTGCCATCTCAGCATTAAAGTAGCCAGCATCATTAGCTGCAACCACAAAAAGGAAAATAAAAGGACTTGATAAAAACATCAAGATGATTGCCCAGCAAAACCAACAATCATATTTTCATGTGCATATACCTTCTTGCTCTATTTGAACCAAAACTTCAGGGACAGCAATATTTATGCTCTATTTTGCTTATTTATTGTTAAGGGGTTTTTGTGTTTTTTTGTTATTTTAAGAAACTGGGAAAAAACTCTACAAGTACACTCTCAAACTTCTCCAAAGAAAGTCTCCAATACTGAAACTTAATTTCAGGTTTAAACACTGAATTCTTTTTGGTTTTTTTTTTTTGTGTGTAAACTGCTCGGTTTATTTTTAGTACATATTCCCCTTTACTGCTGCTTTATTTTACAGCTCTGTCATTTCTCAGATGGCTAAGATGTAAATCTCACTCAGATAGGAATGTGCAAAAAACCTCTTGAGCCACATTGTTTCTGTTGATAAGATACTGTATGTCAATCAAAATTCAGTTCAAGGTGTTCCTCCAAAGGCTCTCACTGTCAGCCCAGGATCTCAGAATGGGATTCAGCTGCTTAAACAACCTAAAACACTTCAAGTCATTGTAGATATCTAAGATGCCAAAAAAAGCACCTGGCCGTATCGCCTAATATAACATGGGACAGAGATTTAAAACTCTCAGTGAAATTGTCAGATCTGATGCTGTTTAGCTACCTCTGTGCTTCTCAATAAATTCCTCAAAACCTTTTTCTTTCCTGATTCACACAAGGCTCCCTCTTTACTGTGGGATAAGACGATCTGGTCCTACAGGCAGAAATAAAAACAGCAAGGTAAAATCCAAGAAAACAAGAAGCACAGTTTCTAGCAAAGGCTCCAGTAGGTAACAAGAGGAACAAGCAGGAGACATAATAAACTATGAAGAAAAATTACAAAAAGCACTTCTACTACATCCAACAGAAAAAATACAAAATCTTCCTTCAGGAGTGCAGCTGTTAAAATGCACCATCATTAGAATCTAAAACCATGCTTAGATCTTTCCTTCTTATGTTCACATTTGGCCTGCAATGTATGTTGAGTCCCAGGATGGCCACTGCATATTCTATTGGCTTTTGACTTCACAGTAACTGAATCACAGAAACCTGGGATGATTTGGGTTAGAAAGGACATTGAAGTCCATCTTGTTCCAACCCACTGCCATGTGCAGTGACACTTTCCACTACCTCAGGTTGCTCCCAGCCCTGTCCAGCCTTGGACACTGCCAGGGATCCAGGGGCAGCCACAGCTGCTCTGGGCACCCTGTGCCAGGGCCTGCCCACCCTCACAGACAGCAATTCCTTCCCAATATCCCATCTGTCCCTGCCCTCTGGCACTGCAAGCCATTCCCTGTGTGCTGTCCCTGCATGCCTTGTCCCCAGTCCCTGTGCAGCTCTCCTGGAGCCCCTTCAGGCCCTGGCAGGGGCTCTGAGCTCTCCCTGGAGCCTTCTCTTGTGCAGGTGAGCAGCCCCAGCTGTGCCAGGCTGGCTCCAGAGCAGAGGGGCTCCAGCCCTGGCAGCAGCTCCGTGGCCTCCTCTGCACTGGCTCCAGCAGCTCCACATCCTCTTACATTGGAGGGCCCAGAGCTGAATGCCTCTGAAATATGGTTTTGGGCACGTAAACCACCCAGAGGACAGTTTAAAACACAGCTCCTAAACAAATATCCCCTCTTCAGATTCCATGTGCTCTGACTGTTCAGGTATTCAAGAACAGCATTCAATTTGCAAAAGAAAGCAGAAGGATTTAGATTAATTACTGGCACACAAGAAGGATGTGGGTCACTTTGGAAGACTGTTCTGCTGTGCAGAGGAAAGGAAGGAGTGCAGTCAGGCATGCCTGGGACAATGCTGCATCCCTCCAGCGGGGCACCAACAAATTACATTCACCAACATGAATCCTGCTCAGGCAGGAGCAGGCTGGCCAATGGT
This sequence comes from Dicaeum eximium, assembly GCA_013396995.1. Taxonomy (NCBI): domain Eukaryota; kingdom Metazoa; phylum Chordata; class Aves; order Passeriformes; family Dicaeidae; genus Dicaeum; species Dicaeum eximium. Next base: position 287,049 of record VWZP01002534.1, read on the forward strand.
GTTTGCTGCCTCAACAGCTATGGAATGTCCCTGAGGAAGGCACAGGAAGGCAGTGGAAAGGGGCTCCCACTAAACCTTCTGAGGGGTGCAACACCTCACTCAGCATACTTTCAAAGTCAACCCCCCAAGAGTGTGTTACTCGTACCCCGGGGCCAACAAAATCACGAACTACAGTGTGCAAACAGAAGGACAAACTACACCTTGAGCCAGAGAAAACCTGAGAACACTTTGAATGAATGCTAAAAACTGACTGGACTTGAAAGTGGTGTCACATGAACACTTCCACTCCTTGTTTCACTCACCAGCTTTGTACCTCTGCTGCGTTTTGAGTGCGTACCGGTCACACGCCTCTCGGGAGATGCTGTATTTTGCAGCCAGGTTTTCAGCTGTCACTGCCATAGGTATCTTAACATGTGTGTCTGTCAGGGCTTCCCACAACGTGTCTTCCAGCTGCATGGAACATCAGAAGAAAATCAGAAAGCACAGCAATACTACATTTATTACTGACAGCTTCTAACTGTTCAGCAGTCTCTTAGAAACTAATGGCTCTTTGTAAAATTAATTCAGGTTACCACAGATAATTCATTGACTTATTGGAATGAACACACTAAAACACAGTGGGCAAGTTCTTGTGTGCTACTCTAGTTAATCTCCATTGTGCTCTAGTGCAATTCTTTCCACTCACAAATGGCCCCAAGAGGCTTGGGGAAAGCTTTAAAAAAAGATTTTTAGTATTTCAGTGTATTTCACTTCCTTATGAATTATAAATTAAGAGCCCTGTGAGATAACACACCTGTCTGGTTGCCAGGAAGGAAATGGGAGGCACTGTGAGAAGGCACAGCAGCCTACTGATTCTTCAGCTCTTTCTCTACTGTCAGATACAATCCCCTTACTAGAGTCAAAAGTTTCTGTGCATATAACATCTCAGGGGAGAAAATACCCAAGTCTATCTTCATTTAACCTGGTAAAAGCAAGCCCAGTCAGCTCAGATGGGCTTTGTTATCTCTGTCAGCAGTAAAGTTCTGCAAGATAAACCATTCAGTCACCTGTTACTGTGTAATTTGGTTATCTTTATGGTAAGAACCCAGTTGCACCTACTTCGTGTATCAGCAACTTTGTGAAGGTGCTGTATGTAGGATCTGTGCCACACAAGGACCAAGCACACATCATATTCACCATCTTCACAAAGGAAATACAGGGGGGTGGAACCCTGAAGGCTGAAGCACTGAAATACCCCAATTTTGCATTTTGATGTCAGTTATGACCTACTGAGTAAGTGTTGGCATGTTATCAATTTATCCTGCTGCACATTTCCCACAGTATTCACTTAGGACTTAGTTTCAGAAGAAAATGCAAAGGTAACTTACTTGTCAATGGATTTAACTTCAAGGTTCCACCTTGAAACTGAGGAATGCTCACAGCTTGGAGGTATACAGGCTCTTTACCAGTCTGTCTACTTACTGCCAGCATTATTAGCCCGGCTTAAATTGTGTATGTGCCTCTACTTCACAGCTATTTTGCACATAGTACTTGCACAGGATGCACCATGTGAACTAAATTTTGTGTCTAAGGGTTAATGTGTATGTTTAACATGGAACAGGAACTCCAAGACGACTTTGAAAAAGCTGGAAAACTGGCACACTTCACCAGATGGCCTGAACCTACTGTTTTGATACTGTCTGAATACCAGGTAAATGCTTTAAACTACAAAGTCTGGATCTAACCGCCAATAATTTCATTTGCAAGGACTTACTGCCCACAATCCTGATACTAAACAATGCTTTGGTCAGAGAACAAAAGAAGTACCTTGAGTTCTGCTCCTAACCTGGTTCCGAACCGAACCTTTCGAACCGCGTACGGAGCCTGGCTCATGCTCTCAGCTCCGCCACACAGAACAACTTCTGCCTCATTCAGGCAAATCTCCTGTTAACACAGTAAAACAAAACACATCTAGGACTTTGCTTGCTGCTTGAGTAAGAAAATAACACCTGTTTTAAAAGAAGAGGTTGTCACCTAGACAGCAACGAACTTGGAATGAATCCAAACTTAGCCATGTGTGTATATGTATGAAGGGTTTACTCTTCTGGTAAGGTTGGGGTCTGTCTCCTTCATGCCGTGTCCCTTTTTCTTCCCTTCAGCACAGAATGATTGTATCCATGCCAGAAGAAGACAATGTGGGTGTGCACACATGACAGAGCAGAGGAACAAAGACAGCAGGCACCTGCATGCTTGTGTGGTTTGGGTCACAAATAGTTGCACTGTGGTTTTGAGCTCCCACTCTTCTCAAAAGGAATATAAATTATACTTCAAAGCCTAAAGTAAAACCTTACGATTCGAAAAAAATGGGACATCATAATTTTAGAAGACAATAGCTAGGTAGCTGCCAAAATAAGTACCCAAAACAGACTAATTAATCAATGGCAAAGCACACAAAACCTGAAAGCCCCAATTCTTAAATGCAACATCAGAGTGTTCAAGAATAGTGCTTCCTTAAAATGCTTCACTGAGTTGGACTTGGAGGTTATTTATGAACTAGAATGAAAGAAAATTAAATTACTCCAGAGAAGCTGTGGCTGCCCCATCGCTGGCAGTGCCCGAGGCCAGGCTGGACAGGGCTTGGAGCAACCTGGGGTAGTGGGAGGTGTCCTGCCCATGGACCTGGGTGTCCTTTGATGTGTCTTCCAACCCAAACAGTTCCATGATTCTGTGATCTTCATATACATTTGACCTTTTTACTTAATATCTTGTGTGTAGCAATACATGCTGAGATGCTTCCTGTAGTTACTAAAAACTTCGTGAGTACCTAAGCAGCACTGGCTGCATGACAAAATGCCATCTTTGAAACAAAACTCACCACCATACTTTCAATAAAAGTGGTCACATTCTGCAGCAGATTTTTTTCAGTGTTGACAAACGTGTGTATGGCCTTTGCAAGAAGCACTGGGAAAAACAGTTGGGTGGATATTATTGCAGACACGTAACCTTAACTCTAAATTTTTCACATTTTTTCTTCTAGAGGATCAGACCTAAAAAAATTCTTTAGCCAAGGAAAACCAAAAAAATCCCACAAAACCAACAATCTGCTTGTTCAAGTACTCATAAAAGCAATGTATGAACAAATGAAATAAAAATCCATGTGCTTTGACTCATTCTTTTGGCCAAGTCCTCAAAGAGAAGTTGATTCTCCTCTATTTTAAAAAAAGTGACACTATAAACTACTTAACCCATTAGAGGTTTGGATCTTTGAACAAAAGCATACTTAAAAAGCATAGGTTGATGCTTACACAGCTAGCCAGGTGAAAATATAAACAGTGATCAAGAGATTAAAGACTCCTGGAGTCCAGTAATTCCAGCCCATACAAACAGGATCGTGGGATGCAACTATAGCACAGCTGAGCTCCATTTCACCAACCTAACACTCGCTGCATTCCTCATGTTAAACTAAAAATTGCTACAATACTTGGATTTTAAGAACCAACCACACAATGTGGCATTGTGGTGGCTGAACTCCTGTAAAAAACTGTGCCGGACAACAGAAATCTCTAGCAAAAATCCATGTCAAGACCCATCCCAGGCACAAAGGACATGTTTCTACATGTTAACAGCCTGGCAAAAGCTACGACTGACACAGAAAACAGCTTTGTACCTGACAGCCATTGGCAATGGACTGGAAGCCAGAGCCACAGAGCCTGTTGACAGTGAGGGCTGGGACAGACATGGGAACTCCCACGCGCAAACCGACGTGTCTCGCGATGTAGATCGCATCTGAGGAGCTCTGCAGGCAGAACAGGCAACAGGTTTCGTCACAATCCCACTGATTTGGAAAGGAAAAACGTCTTGGTGGAAAGTCAGAATGGTTAATTGCATCCCTGACAGTAGATGGTGTATTTTCAGCAGAAATCCTACTGCTCACCAGAAGCACTTTGATTCAGTTCAAGAGGACACCATCCTACAGGATCTGAAACTGTCACTGTCTTAGTGTGCTTTTTAAAGGAAGTGTGTTTAACACACTTTCTAAAAATGTTCTAAAGTCAGCAACTTTAGGGTTTTTTTCCCTTATCACTCATTTTCCAAACAGCACTCACACAGCAGGCTGACATAAGGGCAGATCCTGCCTGGCAAGCTGCAATTATTTTAAGGTAAATTAATATTGCTCAGACTAACAGGGCAAGGCCTCTCAAAACCAGAGAGAACACCTATGTTGTTGGGGAACATGCCCTAAGCTAAAATGCATTATAAAGACAAGGTTCTGTGCACAGTGCTACAATACTAATGGAAGTTCAGAAAAATAAATTAAAATTAATCAAGCCACTTCTGCTCAAGAAGGGGAGTTTGAGGTAGTCATACATTCATAGTTAATTAAACTTAATCAAACAGTATCAATAAACCCGATTAAAACAAAAAAATCTACTGGGATGGGGAAGTATGATGCAAAGCAAAAGACATGTACTTTCAAAATTAAAAGAAACTTTATTAGGAGATTGCTACTTTTTATGTGAAAGCACTACAAGAGATTAGAGTGCAGCAATTCTTTCCTAGGCCACAAACAGCTCTTACAAAACTGAAAAGCTGAATAAAAGAAGCTGAGATGGTAGCTGTAGGACACAGAATAATTTAAAGCTACTCTTTTGGCTGAAAATCCAAAGAAGGAACAGTGCCTGTTTCTTTGTTTATTGTCCAAGTTTTCAGTTACTTGCTTCTTCTGCATGCTTGAAACACACAGTGCAAAATAAAAGTCCCCACCCTTAATAGTAATAGTGAAATCAGAATAAAAAGCAAAAAGAAAAGCTAGGAATGTTCTTTGCTGTCTTGCCTAAAACAAAGATCCTCATTTGTATGTGTGGGTAACTGCAGTTTTGCAATGCACAAAACAGCATCCTCCTCACAAGCTCTTTGGAAAGGACAGGATTGTCCCAATGCCTCTGCCAATCACGGCCTGTATCCTTCCTGCTCAAAGGAAACTCACATTCACTCAAAAAAAGTTCTACAGAAAACACAAGAGAAATGGACCCAAATCACTTACAGGCTTGACACAGAAAGGGATTTATGCAACTCAGTGAAAAACCACTGATCACTGAGTCACACAGCTCGAGCCACTGAAACAGCAGAAATGTGCCTGGGATTAGCAACTAACCAGTTAATTGATAGATACTTTCAGGAGGTCAGCTCATCCTCGTTTAAACTACCCCTGGCACTAAAAACAGCAAGCAGAGCCTTGTTCCCAACAGTACCACGAATCCCACAGGATGCATCCCCCAGGCACAAGCAGGAAACAGCAGACTGCAAACCGCCACTGACCCCTTCGCTCCCACCCCTGTGGCTGCCAGCCAGAGGCAGCTATCTATAGGGCTACACCGAGGCTGCCTGAAATAGCCCCCAGATTTAGCAGATTTTCCAGGCTACCCACCTGCATGACGTTGCCCACGACGACGCTGTCGATGATGTCGGGAGGGACCTTGCCCGCGGCCAGCGCGGCTCGGGCGGCGTGTTCCGACAGGTCGGTGGCCGAGAAATCCTTCAGCAGCCCCCCGTAGGTGCCGAAGGGAGTGCGCTTGGCTGCCACGATGAACACGCCTGCGGCAGGGGCAGAAGGGACCCACGGTGAACACACCCGCGGTGGGGACAGAAATTATGCACAGGCACAGCACCTCACACGCAGGAGAGCGCCAAGCCAGCCCCCGGCGGGCGACACCCTAAATTCACACAGAACTTCGGAAGCACGGGCAACATGAACACAGGAAGCTCGAGATTAACAGTGTAATGGTGCTTCAGACAGGGAAGGCATGAAGAATTAACCGTCAGAAAGGAAAGCTGGGAAGATTCTGGAAATACCCGCTTTCCGCAGGGAGGTCTGACAACCAAGTAAGGTTGGATACAAATGTGGAGTTGGGGTAGGCTGCCACATGCATCAAATATTAGTGCTAGTGCACCAAAAGCATGCCAGCAACATCTAGGAAATCCCACAGTAGACACCTGTGAACAAAATCAGATAAGGAACAGTGCTTTTAGCAGAGGCCATTCCCTCATCCCAGAAAAATCATATGGTTTATGAGTGGAAACAGTTTCCACGAGAATAAAAAAGAAAACCCAAACCAAACAAAAAAGCACAACCCCCCCAACACACATAGTTTTTATATGCATTTCAACTTTGAGTACTTTAGCTTAAGATGAAAAACATTCCCTAATAAAAAAATTCATGCTCCCACCACCAGAATTATGTATGCCACCTAAACTGCTTTAGCATGAATCTTCTGGTTCCTGAGGAGAAAATCCAGTTTTTACTAGGCAGGAGACCATGCGCAAGCACACGTGTACAAATGCACGGGTCAGGAGCAGTGGATACAAATTCCAGCTGGGGACAAGCCATCTCTGAACCAAAGCAAACATCTCCTGGCTGCCTGGCACGCTGGGTCTCTGCTCCCACGTGCAGAAAAACAAGTGGGAAGCAGGCTGTGAACCTTCCCCCAGTTGAACCGTATCACTCGCAACCCCAGTTTCCACACTCCCATCAAACACCCAGCTATTTTAGGCAACACTGCAGGGACATATACAGATGTAAGAATGCAGACAAATGAAAATGCCTGCTCATTAAGCTGCTCATGAGCACTGACTTCAGCTCATCTGACCTGTATGACTTGGCTGTTTCATCAGAGAGAGGGTGCTCCTCCATCCCACATGTATCTGCACCCAAGGCTGCATGACTGCTAGAAAAGGACATTCCAAACCGGTCAAGGTCATGGTTCCCCACTGACAAGGACCTGAACCCAGTGTACAGATCTAAAATGGGCAGGGAGGATGCTCAGACTCATATCACAGAATGGGTTGGGTCGGAAGGGACTTCAAGGACCATCCAGTCCCACCCTCTGCCATGGGCAGGGACACCTTCCACTGTCCCAGGCTGCTTCAAGCCCCATCCAGCCTGGCCTTGGGCACTGCCAGGGATCCAGGGGCAGCCACAGCTGCTCTGGGCACCCTGTGCCAGTGGCTCACTTCATGGCAAAGAATTTCTTCCCAATATCCGATCTAAATCTTCCCACCTTGGCATATCTTTCCTGCAGCAAAACAGGCCTTGATACCTGTATTCTTCACCACTCCTCCTACCCACTGATTCCCTGCCTTCTCCAAATTGTGCCAACCCTAACTGATTACACAGCTTTGCTGCAGACCAGCCTGACCGAGCTAAAAGACCTCTTTCTCCTCCCTTTTGGCCAGGTTGTCAGTTATCCATGTTATTCAGTCACATCCGCCGTGGGATTGCCTCATGCGCAGCCCAGGGGCGAGGATGGAACTTTGCCCTTAAACATTCCTTTCACATCAACAGCACCTCTCTCTCCTTCACAGAGGCTGCTCACTGCTGCCCACTCCCATCAGCACCGTGGGGCCAACAGACCAGGGCAGGTCACAGAACAGAGGCAGCTGAACAGTAACCCAGACTCAGCAGAAAATGAGGGCCTCCTTTTCCCCTGGATCAGTTCTGTGCCCCAGCTCACCCTCCAGCTGCTCAATAAAACAGCAGCTCAAGACTCAGAGAGAGGACTGGATGGAACCAGTAAAAGAAGAAGGTGAAGCAGCAGCAGCACAGTCTGTGTCATGTTGAATTAACCTGGACACTGACACTCCCTTAGGATATGTAACTCCAGAGCCTGCCAAGTTTTGCTAGACTGAAGCACCTACAAATGCTACCCCCTCCACAGAATTTCAGGAGAGGCAACAAGGGGTGGCTGAAGTCCTGAGTTAAAAAGGACTCTGTCCTTTGACAACCCTTTCCTAAAGGGCTTTGACAAGCCCTGTTCCTAAATTTCCATTAACTAGTTCTGTCCTACATTATCACAGAAAGATGTGAAACTCTGCGATTTTCTAAGAGGATAAACATTCCATGAGACCAGAATAGTACCAAATGCATAGAGATTTGAAAACTTTTGGAGAAAGAAAACCAAGACCACTCTGAATCCTTTACCAAACCTTATATTTGAGATATCTTTTAAACTAGTTAACTACTTGCTGCCAAACAGGCAACTGAAACACTATTTAATTGTCCAACATATCTCAAATGCACTTGGTATGAAAATAATTCTTGATCAGATCCTATTTTGAAAGCTAGAAAACAATCAATAACATTAAAAAAGAAGTTAAGAAGCAAGAACAGTACGAAAGTGTTGTGGATTGAGATGAGACAAAATCCTGCAGCGGGCACAGGAAACTAAAATCAAATAATTATGGGCAAGGTGCCCTCTGTCCTACTGAGCTCAGCAAAATCCACCAGAATTAATCCAATGCTGACTACAGAGGCCTTGGCACTGCAATCTCACACCATGACTGACACTTATGTTATTATTTAGGTACAGTCTGTCAGGGAGCAAAGTGCTGTCAAATAGATAAAAAGCCCTACTGCAATAAATTTCAATTTTGTTTTCATACAAGAGCAGGTCTTAAAAGGTGCATTTACCTCATTTTTAAGAGTCACAGAACTTAAACAATGTCGAGCATAAACTAGTTCTTTGCACCAAACACTTTCAGGAGCTGTGGCGACTTAGGGAGTTTATCCTGCACTACCAGTGCTAACACAGGCAGGCCCTGGATGTGACAAACTCCCAGTCACTGACATTTCAGGTGTCACTTACAGTCACTGCAGTTAAACAGAGAATCACAGAATTACAGAATCATCTGAGTTGTAAAAGACCTCTAAGACTGTGGAGTCCAACCATTCCCCCAGCACTGCCCAGACCACCACTGCCCCATGTCCCCAAGTGCCACAGCCACGCAGGTTTTAAATCCCTCCAGGGGTGGGGACTCCACCACTGCCCTGGGCAGCTGTGCCAGGGCTGGACAGCCCTTTCCATGGAGAAATTGCTCCTAACACACAATTCCAATTCACAGTTACATGACAGAACACGCACCCCTTGCCATGCATTTGTTGGCAGCACAACTGACTGGAGCATGCAGGGAGCCAAACACTGAATTCCTGCATAAAGCAGTGCTGAAAACAGAGGCTGTGACTGACCCTCCGAGCCCCTCCTCACCCCCTGCACCCCCTCCCCACGCTGTGCTCCCCATTCCCACCCTCCACCTCATTTCCACCCCCTGACCCCATTCCCACTCTCTGAACCCCACTCCCACCCCTGACCCCATTCCCACTC
>VWZP01002534.1:296283-360200 GCA_013396995.1 Dicaeum eximium
CCCCTGACCCCATTCCCACTCTCTGAACCCCACTCCCACCCCCTGACCCCATTCCCACTCTCCGAAGATCATTCCCACCCTCTGCCCCACGCAGCCCGCTGTTTTTTGGAAGTTCCTAACTAATTCCAGCTGTCTGGCCGTGCAGGCACGGACGGGCCCGCGGGGAGGGAAATCCCCCGGGAGGCAGGGGAGCGGCTCTCGGGGGCTCTGCGTTGTAATTCCTGCGGGCCCCACGAGCTGCCCCGCGTTAGGGGCCCCGACAGCGTCCAAGCCGTGACCGCCCGCCCTCAGGGTCCCTCCGGAGCCCCTCAGGCAGCCAGGGATCCGCGGCGGGACGGGCTCCTCACCCCTCAGCAGCGCCATGGCCACACCGCGCCCGGCCGAGTGCCCCGCCCCGCACATTCGCCACGCCGCGGGCGGAGGGGGCGGCCCGGCACGGCCGGCAGCCAGCTGACTTAAAGTTATTTTCTACGCGTAATTTGAACTTTCTGTTTAATTTATTTTAAAGTGTGTGTGAGTGTGTTTGTGTATGGGGAGGGGTGTTCGTCTGTTTGTTTTTAAATTTTACTTCTGCGTGGTTCGATTTTTTTCCGTGCGGTTTTGGCGAATCGGCGTCAGGGGGAGCGGGGGCGGGCGGTGATCGCTGAGGGGAGAGGCTGCCCCGCCGCCCGCCCCGCAGGTAATTACAGCGCGTTACACTTAATTGCAGATAATCGTGGAATCGTTTCCGTTGGAAAGGACCTCCGAGATCACCGAGTCCAACCTGTCACCCGATCCCCCCCTTGTCACCCAGCCCAGAGCGCTCAGTGCCACGTCCAGGCGCTCCCTGGACACCTCCAGGGATGGGCACTCCAGCACCTCCCTGGGCACTTCCAAGGCCTGACCACCCTTTCCGTGGGGAAATTCCTCCTGATGTCCAACCTGGCCCTGGCCTGGCGCAGCTGAGATCTGAGAACCTCCTCGAGGGATTTGTGGAGGGTCGCACCCCTGAATTCGTGCACAGTCCGTGGCTGACCCAGCGCTGCCCCTAATTCCAAGCTTTGGCTTCCCTGGACATGGATGGAGACGAGCAGGAGCTGCTTGCAGCGCTTCGGTTTGAAACCTGCAAGTCCTTGGATACTCTCATTTTCCAACCCAGCAGACACTGGAGAGCACGGGGATAAAAGGGCTGAACAGCCTGCGATCGTATATTGGTCACCAGAGGGGAGAGCTGCCCCCTCCGTGGGCTGCGTGAACACGGATCAGCCATGGATGCTGCGAGAACCGACCGCGGGACAGATCCGTGCTTTACTCTGATAATATGAAATAGTTAAAAACAAACACAAATATCCTAGAATCACAGAACGGTTTGGGTTGGAAGGGACATTAAAGCTTACCCAGTCCCACCCCCCGCTATGGGCAGGGACACCTTCCACTGTCCCAGGCTGCTCCAAGCCCTGCCCAGCCTGGCCTTGGGCACTGCCAGGGATCCAGGGGCAGCCACAGCTGCTCTGGGCACCCTGTACCAGGGCCTGCCCACCCTCACAGACAGGAATCTGTACCTCCTAGCTACACCACAAAACCCACCCTCCACAGCTCTGATGGTTGAAATGCACCTTGAAGTATGATTTATCTGTATAATTGCTCCAGTGGAACCATCCCAGCTGTCAGGCAGAAGACAGGGAAGCCAGTGAAAGTACTTTTGTGTACAAATAAAAATTGGTATATGTCTTCAGGGACACATTTAAAGTTCTGTAAATTTTCTAGAAGAAAAAAATGTTCTCCTGTGATGACTCCCATTTTTCATTTAAAATAATTTCTCAACTACTTTCCCTACGTAATTCCAATGATTTAATAAATCTATAAATCAGTGAACATGCAATATTGCCTTTAAAAAGAGCAAGGGTTTTGCTATGTTTTCTCCCTTTGCCATTGAATGCCCTCATCTAAGTCTCATTTGAGGGCACGGGAAGGGATTCTGCCCCTGTGCCCCTGTGCCCAGGTGAGAGCCCACCTGCAGAGCTGCCCCAGCCCTGGCTCCAACAGCACAAGGACGTGGAGCTGCTGGAGCCAGTGCAGAGGAGGCCACGGAGCTGCTGCCAGGGCTGGAGCCCCTCTGCTCTGGAGCCAGCCTGGCACAGCTGGGGCTGCTCACCTGCACAAGAGAAGGCTCCAGGGAGAGCTCAGAGCCCCTGCCAGGGCCTGAAGGGGCTCCAGGAGAGCTGCACAGGGACTGGGGACAAGGCATGCAGGGACAGCACACAGGGAATGGCTTCCAGTGCCAGAGGGCAGGGACAGATGGGATATTGGGAATTAGGAATTGCTGTCTGTGAGGGTGGGCAGGCCCTGGCACAGGGTGGCCAGAGCAGCTGTCGCTGCCCCTGGATCCCTGGCAGTGCCCAAGGCCAGGTTGGACAGAGCTTGGAGCAGCCTGGGACAGTGGAAGGTGTCTGGGGGGGACTGGATGAGCTTTAAGGTCCCTTCCAACCCAAAGCATTCTGGGTTTCTGTGATTTACACACAGGAAAAAGGGGGGGCATTTCCTCCCATCTTCTCCTCTCATTTATAATGAAGGGCCATAACATTCCACATTCAGTGAGTTTCTAATTAACTGACAATATTTCAGCACCTCTGAAATCAAGTTATAACTTCTAAAACGTCCAGTGCCATAAGTAAAAGTGATTCTCCTAATTTCTGTTTATAAACTACTTAGAAATGTTTCTATTGGATGGAAGTCTATATTGAAAGGGGTTATTTTTTGCATTCCCATTTTGGACCAAGAGCCACAATTTCTTCAAAAGTGTTTATTTCACAATTTTTTTTTATCCCCAGCTGAATATTACAGTGACTATTACAAGCATTTTCTTATAAACAAAGGTGTAGTTTACAGATTTGTTCAAAATGGAAAAATATTTTATAAGTAGTATTTCATCTACAATATTCACTCATGTATATCATTCAACTTTGACAGCAGCTATACCTCCTGCTCATTAAGGTAATGACACTTCACACCACAAAAAAAAATATCCCCAAAGATTTCAATATAGTAGCACTTTTTCAATATACTTCTTTTCTTCTAATCTCAAATTAATCTGAAAGTCTTTGTCCACTGGCATTCACACCTTGAAATAATTTGGATACTCACCAGGGCTATGTCTTCTGGATTGTTTTACTTAACACCTACCTTACTAGAATTTCTTTCAGAAAAAAAAAAGATTAATTTATGACTGTAATATATATGTGAATCAATAAAGTTTGAGGAAGAAGCTTCATGAAAGTTCATGCAATTCATTTTAATTAGGTTCTATTTATATGCAATGATAAAATGCTAATTTTTCATTTAATGGTCTGAAAGAATAAGTTTGCTCAATTTTATTCATTTATTATTAGAAATGGAGGAAAACAACCATTGTTTCAAGCCCAGCTTTTTTCATTCGTACCCTTTGCAAATCACACAAATGAGGAGTCAGGTCCTGCAAAGACTTCAGTGTTCCAGTTCCAGGATGATGAAAAGCAGCCACTGTGCTTAAAACATGCCCACATTTTGGTATTGTTTCATGAATATGAAGAAATTCTTCATAGAATTAGTAGATCCAGTGGAATAAACTCCATGAGCAAAAAAATGTTTGTAATGTAGTATTGCAAAAATTCAGTCTTGAGGTCTAATGTTTTTTTTTCTACAGTCAACTACAGCGGCTTTATCAGATACAATAAGCAACCTCACCTATAAGTGCCACTTAAAAAAAAAAAAAAAAAAAAAAAAAAGAAAAGAAAGGGAAGAAGAGAAGGAACTTTCTGGTGAAAATGAAACGTGGACATTGTCCTGGATGCTTCCTGTAGGTCAGGCAGCATATGCCTCAACTCATATTTGAAGTGTTAGTTGTGTAATTCTGGTGATTTGGGTGCTTTGATGGTTTATTTTATTTTATTTTGTTCCCAATAGTGCTTTTCAGATATATAAGCCATCATATTTGCAAAAATCACTGTGGGTCACTATTCCTTGGGTTTTTTTTTCCCCCAAGAACTTCAAAGTGTTTTTGCAAACCTCCTCAGTCAAGATTTTATAAGTAGGCTTTTATATCCATAGACAACTTTTTCTATGACAGAATAAAAAAATATTTGACTGTTTTAATGCTTATTTCAGTGAAACAGTGGTTGAGTTAAACAGCTGAAGGCACAGAGTGGGAAAATGCTAAACATAATAATATTTAAAAATAAAGATAGATCTGGAGAAAAGCCAGCTTTCTCTAAGCCATGCTTTGTGTTCATTTTGCTTTTTAAATAAAGAAGCGTAAATCTGAGGAAAGAAGGCATGCTTGAGCATAGCAATTTAACTAAATTAACATTTAAATACAAATTTTAAAAACTGCTAGCAGAAAAGATAACATATATTAAAGGTATTTCATACAGAGTGCTCTTCCAGATGGATCTCAACTGGATAAACTACATGATCACAGATCAAGGTGTGAAATCCCAGTTCCCATCTACAAATACTAAGAGTTTTTAAGAAAGAACATATAAATTACAATCCTGAAAGTGCCAGTGAAGGACCATTATCCCCTAGTAGACCATTAAGCACATTTTACAATGGTAATCAGCAACAAAGTCACTGCAGAAAAGGATTCTGCAGCAACCTGTCACTTAGTCTGAGTGATAAGCATAGGTTTAATCAACGCTTTGGGAATTGTACTCCAAATAATTTACATCAGAAAGAGGTAGAGACCTGAACTGCCTGAAACTGCTGACCTAACATGAATCCTGAGCAACAGCTCTCTGTTCAACCACCTTACAGAAAGGCTGAATCCTGCTTTGAATTATCTATTTTCAAACCATGACGATTACTGGAGCGTGGAAAGAAGGGAGAGGTGACCACTAACTAAAATTCAGAGCACTGCAAAGACATTCATTGTGGAAAGAGGTAGGTGAAAATAAATAAAGATATTGCAGATGACTGGGTGGCAGGGCTTGCTGGGCACAGACAGCAGACTGGTGGAATTACCCTCGGTGTACAGCATGGGGAGATGAAGGCACTACTGAAGACACAGCAGATGTGAGTGCCCAAGGACTGCAGTTTGGAGGTAGTCCTGGCTCTATACAAGCAAAATATCTGTAATTCGATGGGTGATGGCTAAGGGTGAAAAATTTACTTTTTAGCCTGAAATCTGTCCTTCAGTGGTTAACAGTTGCTCTAAACTATAGTCTCAGTCTGAAACAAGGTATTTACCCACAGGCATAGACCGATATAATTCTGCACAGCACTCGACAGTTTCTTTTAAAATGTGCTTTTCTGGATAGTAATATACATATATAGTACATACAGGACTACTGCAGTTTGTATATACACCGATTATGTACATGATGTCTAAATCACAACACACTCCTCACCTGGAAAGGAAACTGCAGCAGACAAGAATTAGTGTATCTTCAAGAAACTTCACATTCTACTTCCAATCTCTGAGCAGACAGCATACCTGGTCATAAATTTGCTGTTGGGACTTAGACCAGCTAGAAAGAGTCAGAAGGAGAGAGTGGATTTTTCTTTGAAAGCTCTCAGACATGATGGAGCTGCGGATCACAGAAGGAACCACAAAAGCAGGCGAGTCAGGACTGATTTAAACAAGACTGCTGTGGCAGTGGGCAGGGCAGGATGCTGGCAGCCACATGTGCTGGCTGCAGTTTGGCACACTGTGCTGTGGCAGAAGTGTCCCCACGCTGAGCAGTCCTGGAGCAGCCCTGACCCCCGGCACCCACCTCCTCCCTGCCCAGCAGTCACCGGGATCTCCGTGTGCGCCCGCAAGGACCAGAGGAAACCAACAGCTGCTCTCCCTCAGCATCTCTGCGGTGAGCCCAGAGGGTTGGTTTGGTCTAGTTTGTAAGTCTGATTAAAAAACAAACCTAACAGAATCTGAATTGAAAGCAATAATTCGTTTAAGGTTGTTGTAGACAAAGGGTTTGGCTTCACTCTTAAAGAAATGGCTTACATTACTAACATACCACCTGACAGCTTTTGTGTGTGTGTTAGAACATTTCATCTCTTTTAGAACTTTTTTAATTTTTAAAATAATCTTCATTTATCCAAGCTGTGTATTTGCATGATTCTTAACATTTTGGATGGCTACTGAACTGAGTGGTGTTTTCCCATGGACAGCTACAGCTAGGATTAACCCACTGAACACAGGTAGGGCTGGATGACTAAACTGGGCTCCTAAGCATGATCTGTGCATGGGGATTCTGATGCTGGCCATGTAAGAGGTCCAAGAACCTTGATGGCCACTGGATGAAAGTGTTTGACACACAAAAGCATGAGGAAAGCCAACAGCAGGCATCAGGATGATGCTATACTAGGAGCAGAAGGCTTAAGGCAGTCCTTTGCATCATGATTATTTCACTAGGGCAAAACCTTTGCTAACGTAATTTGGTAATGTAAGAAAGTCCATTGGAACAAATTCCTGCCAATTTATCTAAATTTCCATGAAGCAGATGTACTGAATGTGTTTATGAGGAGGAACTGCATTTCCCAAACATACAATTTGTGATAAATTCCACATCAGTGGAAAGAAGCGGCATTACCGCCCTTTTACCTTTATGGTGTGATAAACACACACCTTCTGCAATTTACCTTTTCAATTCACTATCATGAATGCAGTTACTAGCAAGAACTAGAGGGAGAACTGCATGTTCTGTTATTCATACACACAAGACAACCTGCTACTAAACAAATGACACATCCTTCAAGGCAGCACAAGTGTCTCAGATGTTGTTTTTGTCATAGACACCTATGAAGATCAAAATAAGCTGTCTCCCACTTCCTTCCGTTTTTGTTAGTGGCTTTTGGAGATAATTATGGGCTTTGAACATAAAATCAAGAAGCAAAAAATAAACCTATTTTTCAAGTATCCTTATTTCTGAGATGCAGATTAAAAAAAAAATCACATACAGACCAGTGTCTTTTTTAGTGTACATTTTAGCATCCATTTGTTACTGTGTACTGGTTCTTCCATAAGCTTGTTTGGTCCATATTTAAAGAGCTCTTGAATTCTTTTTATGATTTTTTCTTTCATTGCTGGAAGTTTCTGGGTGTGAGAGGTGAGCTTAATTTTACTTTCTTCAGACTTTATTGAGAAAATCCAAGTTGAGAGAAGCAGGAAGATGAATGGAGTCCATGGTGATGGCAGATGGGTTGAAAGGAAACAGAACTGGGAACATGTGCTTGAAGTCTAGCAGCAGCTGTGGAGGGTCATTGCGTTCTTGTAACTGCTTCTGTTGGGTGTGGGAGAAGAAAACAAATTTAGCATCAGTTGTTGCTTTTTCTTGTTGTGTTTAACGCCATCAAAGGTTTGAGAATGTGTATAACTTTATAGATACTGCAGAAAACAGTGAGAACTATTTTGTTCTCTTCTGCAGCACCTTTCCTTCTGAGCAAGTACTTACAGGAGCTTCTGTACAGAGCGCAGGAAACACTGCTTCAGGAGAACCTGGTTGCATTTGCTACATGACCACAAAGAAAGATACAGGACCTGGAAACATGATGACCCCTTTGGCACAGCAAAACCAGGACTACATGACACCAGCAGACCACCTTTGATCAGCTGCTCAGCCATGGTGGTATGTTCTGGGGGTAGCTGAACACATGCCCTTCCTTTTCCTCCCTGCTCTTTGTGAGCATTACAAGGTGTTTGGCTTTATTTTGTTTATTTTTCCTTTAGTTGGCAATTTCTACCTCCTGTCTCAGAAGTAGCTCCATTTCACCAACACTTCATTACTCCTGCAACCTTAATCCTCAGTTGTGGTGCTACTGAAAGCTGAATTAGCTGAGCTTGGGATTTGGGTGCTTATTCCTTCTGTGATTAACAGCCTGGTTATCCCTGCAGCTGCATGTTTTGAGTGTGTGTGCACACACAGAGCACTGAATTCAGGACAACCTGCAGCAGCATGCCTTTCATAAAATGCCCGAGCTGGCAGTGATTTAATACAGGTGTCATCAGAACTAGAGAGATGTCACCTGTGCCCTCCAGTTGAGAGCCCTTTAAATTTACCTGTATGTTTCGTATGAAAGCTACTGTCACACGTTCTTCAAACTCATTCACAGGAGTGTAGAGATTAAGGATCTTTACAATCTGTTGAAAACAAAACATGGTTACAGTCATGAGAAGCCAAACTTCTCCAGAACACAAAGCACCACCAGCAGTTTATCATGATATGCCCACAAGTCTGCCATGACAAAACAGAGAAAAGAAGCAGCAGAAGCACACCCTGCTGTAAGGTATTGCAAGAGCTATGGACCTGTCAAAATCACTTCTTATGGGAATGTTGGTAAATTGGCAACAGACTTGGACAGCAGATTTAAACAGGGACTCCACCTGGCTGGTACATGGTGACACGGATGACTTCTGATGTCACCTCTACAATACTTCTCTTGATGCTCCCTGCTTCCTCACCCCCGCTCCTCCCTTCAGCTTTTCTCAGAATTGCATGTTCAGGACAGGGTGATGCAAATACATTAGAAAGGCTCTCAGAGAACCACTGGAAATCGGTTCACACCTCTCACTTCTCCCTTTCTACAATATTATCAAATTATAGGCAATCCAGCAGTAAAAAATGTGAGCTTATATCCTCCTGGAATGGAGTCTCAAAGTTCAAGGTCATACCCAGCCACCCTAGGCTGGCATTTCCCAACCTTTCACCCTAAACAGGAATCCTTGATGGGCATCCTGCAGACACAGCCAGTTTAAGACCTGGCAAATGACAGTAGGTGGGTTTAAAATACCAAGAATCTGACTTACACAACAAACTCCTTGGGGCTGGGTTTCATCTTTGCATATTTCTGGAACTGTAAGGGAGGGCTCACCACTGTGACCACCTTTGGGAAGGGCCAAGATGTAACATCAGTCCTGAAAAGCACGAGCTGTGCCCCCTGAAGGGATGGCATGCTGAGGCTGGGCACTGAAGAGCTGGCAGCAGGAGACCACCCTTTCCCACTCCTTAACTACCCTGTGCTGTAAGCCCTGCCCTGCTCCCTACCTGCTGGGTCGTTAGTGACGTGCACAAGGAGCAGATGGCCTCGGCATCCTCTGAGGTTTTCTTTTTCAGCTGCAGGAGCTGTGCTGCCTGAATCAAGGGCTCCAAAGTTTGTGCTGCTCCACTCTGCTGCAGATTCTTCCCACGCAGCCATTCCTCCAGCTGGCTTATGTTAAACCTGGATAAGCAACAAAGACAAGGCATGAGCTGAGAGGTAAGAAGCAGCATCTTCAAAACTCCTCTTTGGGGCTCAAGGTATGTTGCAGTGCTGGTGTGTGTGGCTTTCTGTGATGCATATTTGTGATACACGTGGCAAGAGACTATCAGAACAAAGCTTAATACTAGACAACTCAGAGTAAAATAAATACTCCAATACCTTACAAATAGATGAATCATGTAACAGCCAAACAACACAAGGGAGGTGCTTTTCTACAGCATTTGGCTTCCTCCAAGTTTCAACAATTAAAAAGAAGTCTTTAACCAGCCTTTTAATGCTAACAAGATCCTGCAAGGCACCCAGATACCTCTATCTGTAGGAGAATACCTACACAAAAAATTATTTTGCTGTGTCTACTGTCCAGCTCAAGAGGAACACAGTAAGATCCAGCATGGGAAGGGGAAAGGGTAGCAAAAGGAAGATTTAACTAATTTGCACTGAGAAGTGCACTTTATTTTCCTATTTTGCACCAACTTATACCATTAGCAGAACTTCCCTAAGCAGGCACAGCCCTGCCCCAAGCCCCAGCCCCACCTCAGCTGCATGCCCGTGCTCCAGGAGCAGACATCCTTCCTCAGCAGGAGGTTGTTCAGGGTGATGGCGTTGATCATGTAGAAGAGCTGCTTGAACACCTGCTGGATGATCTCTGGGTCCAGGCCCTGGTCACACATGATGCTGTGGAATGTGTTCAGCTGGCGAATCATTTCATCCAAGCTGTAGGAGCTGTCACCATCACGGAAGGAGTATTTCCTGTAGCCCACCGGTTTGACACTGGAAAGCCCTTGGATACTCTCATTTTCCAACACAGCAGACACTGAAAAGAGAGGGGGGAAATGGGCTAAAAAATCCTGCATCCATCTATTTGTCATTAGAGGGAAGAACTGATCCCTCTGTGGGCTGCAATGAACATTTATCAGTCTCAGTGATGCAACACCATGGATGTGAGAACAGAGAGCAGGACAGATCTGTGAATGGCTGGTTTACTCTGATAATACAAAATAGTTAAAAAACACACAAATATCATAGAATTATACTATGAGTTTGGAGTGGAAAAGAACCTCAAAGGCTATTTAAGTCAAACACCCCTGTTATGGGCAGGGACACCTTCCACCATGCCAGGTTGCTCCAAGCCCTGTGCTGCCTGGCCTGGGACACTGACAGGGATGGAGCATTCTCCAGATGAATCCTCAGGGATTTGGCTGAAGAGGTAACTCTTCTCATACCTTCTCTCACCCTCGAAAAACAAAAATGAGGTCTTTTTCCTCTTCCTGATCCTCTCCTCTCTTATAATGTACATTTCCATCCATAAAAAGATTAACCACAAACCTGGTCTGGAGGGGAAAGCAGACCCACCAGCACAACCTCACCTCTTCCACTGCCTCCCCAACAGAAATAAAAGAGATATCTTCTGGAGTGGGAGGAAAAGCCCTCATCCCTATTAGCTTCTACGATGGGGGAAGATAAAAGCTCTCTGGGTCATGCTGGCACTGTGCAAAGGTCTGAAGAGCAGCCAGGGAGGATAATGCAGGCCAGGAAACACGTGCTGAAGGGCAGCTGTGAGCTCACCAGTCATGGGCTGCAGGATGCCCTCTGCTATGTTGATGAGCTGCTGGTAGATCTGGATGGAGAGGTGGCCCAGCACCTGGCGGTACTCGGTCAGGTCGAAGTTCTTCAGGCAGTGCTCGTTCTGCTTCGCCGTGTTTTGGGTCATGAAACCCTGCACAGGAAATTAAAACACGCGGGCTCAGTATCCCACCCACTGACAGTCCATCAAAACCACTGCATTAAAACCCCCCTGCACCCTTACTGCACAATACACCAAAATACGTCACCAAAGTACGCTGTAGAAAAGATCAAAACTCATAAATCACCTTTGATTTACCCAGGCATTTGTTCATAAATTATTACTGGAGACTGCCTTTTGAAGAAAATCATTAAACTACCAGTTTTTAATTTTATCCATAGCAAGGATCTGCACATTCGTAATAACTGCAACATATAGGATTAGAAAAGGATATTTCAGGCCCTCTGAAACTCCTTTTTTAGCTACATGCTTATCTATTCGGATTCCAGCTGTTTATGGGAAACAAAATATTTTGAAATTAAATTTTAGAAAATTTTAAAAAAAAATTATGACTGCATGTTATGTGCTCTGGCAACATTTTAAATGGTTCTGAAATTCACAAATCTCCCAAAATAACTGAATTTGTTGCCTGTCTTTTGCTGATACAGCTGATCTCTAATCCTGCATTTAGCTGCTGTAAGCCCTCAGTTCTGGGCTCAGATATCAATAGCAGTTTTAGTGGCAGAAGCCAATGAGATGTTTTAATTAACACAGATCCTTTAATTGCCTGTTCATATGGTCTTATTTAGTGTGAAAATGAGAACTATGAAAGTGTTTTTGTTGGTTCCTGACTGGCAAAATGCAAAAATACAACATGTACCAATTTGAGTTGATTTCACGATTTCCACATTTTCCTGACTAATCGAAGAGCATCATGCTCTTCACATGACAGGACTGCGTGTGGGTTGGGATTTTCTTTTAAACCTTTTCTTAAAAACAGGCTGGATTTAAAACTAAAGACAACAGTATCTTGCAAACTGCTCAGAAGTATTTCTCCTCTCTATATTTTGCACCAAATTGTCAATGGAATTTACAAACAGCTGGTTCATTTATCACAGTAAATCATGGCAAAAACTGCTTTAACCCAATTGGTTCTCTGGGGAGGATTTTCTTTAAATGGAGCATTGTTATTCAGACAGGAGAGGGCACACAAGAGCACAACTGCTAGTAAGTAGTCTCTAAAACATTTTTAATTTCACTTTTAATTTTAAATCTTTGAAATCCAGTGCTGAGGCTTTACACAAAAACCATTATCTTTTGAATGACTTGAATAGTTCATTTAATTTTATTAACTTTTTCATAAAGTAGATAATATAATATATTGAATGCTCAATATATCTAACAAAAATCAAGACTAAAATAAAAAATAACAGTATTTGGGTATGTTGAAAATTTTAATATGCAGAATATGTAGTTATAAGGATGGCAGTCTGTAATGTTCTAGGAGAACTGTGATAATCTCATTTTTTTGAAAGGGATCAGCTTTAAAAAAACTTATCCCAAGCTATGAAATATTGTTTAATGAAAAGCTGTGGGACTAAAACCAGGAGAACAGCCTTCAAAACGGCCCACCAGAAAGAGCACAGAGAGCCTGGCACAGCTGGGGCTGCTCACCTGCACAAGAGAAGGCTCCAGGGAGAGCTCAGAGCCCCTGCCAGGGCCTGAAGGGGCTCCAGGAGAGCTGCACAGGGACTGGGGACAAGGCATGCAGGGACAGCACACAGGGAATGGCTTCCAGTGCCAGAGGGCAGGGACAGATGGGATATTGGGAATTAGGAATTGCTGTCTGTGAGGGTGGGCAGGCCCTGGCACAGGGTGCCCAGAGCAGCTGTGGCTGCCCCTGGATCCCTGGCAGTGCCCAAGGCCAGGCTGGACAGGGCTTGGAGCAGCCTGGGACAGTGGAAGGTGTCCCTGCCCGTGGTAGGGGATGGAATGAGATGGGATTTAAGGTTCCTTTCCAACCCAAGCCCTTGTGTGATTTTAGGAGCTTTAGGAAACTTTAGGATAGCTTTAGCTAGCCGTGCTATATCGAGGTTCCAGCACTGCCATGCCATATCCAGATTAAGCACGGAGGGAAGCCAGAGCGGCCACATGTCCCAGGCAGAGGGAAGCCCCTGGGGCAGGGGGCAGGACCCTCCCTGAAGGGTGCCCCCAGCCCGGGCAGCTCTCACCTCTTCCCCGCTGTACTGCTTCAGGCAGTGCAGGAGGCGGCACGTGTTCGCCAGCCAGAACGACGTCATCTCAAAGTCATCCTGGTGCTTCTGCAGAGACCAAGTGGAAACATGTGAGATCCCCCCCTCCTCTTCAGTGGGGGATGATGGCATCACTAAACCAACTGATTTTGAGTTTCCCCATCCAGAATCAGGCAGTTTTCCCTCTGCAGCTGGGCAATGTTAGCTGTTCTTCCCTGCAAACTTTTTTTTGTCTTAATCTCTAAATTCAAACAGTTGTTTTGCTAAGATCACAATCCTCCTCATTCTTCTAAAAAGGGAGTCTCTAAGAGCAATTTGGCTTGAAAATCACTGTGAGAGCTGTGTCACACACGTGGACATGGTTATTACCATCTGACAACCTCTCAACCCTGAGATAAGAGCAAATGGACACCTGCCTTCAGCACTTTCTTAATGCCGTTGATGGTGGAGGTGAGCAAGGAGTGCACCTTCTGGTCATCATTGATGTAATCTGCATGTCTGATGCACATGTAGAGGATGTAAGCAGGAAGGCAGGGAACAGTAGCAGACACTGCCTGGGGCTTGAGATCTAGATTTGACAATTAGAAATAAATATTTCACAAAAAAGCAAACAAATTTCCCCAATTGACAAGTGAAGCAGAGAACACCAGAGCTGGCATGTACCCAGGCAAACCCCTCTTCCCTCAGCCCTGGGGAAAATGGTATTTTGGCTCTGCAGCTTGCATCCCTCTTTGCAGACTGGACACAGGCAGAGGTTCAGCTGCAGGACAGAGGGATCTGCCCCGGACCCTCAGGCTTGGAAGGGCAGCCCTGCCTGCATGGAGGTTTCTGACACCATCCCATTTCTCCTTATGGATGCACAGCAGAGGCAGAGCTTCTTCACCTTGTAAAACCCTACCCCAGCAGCACACAAACCACCTTAGAACAGCTCCCTGAAGCTTTCAGGAATACCTCCCACAATAAATCCTCTCCCTGAACTGACACATTAAATCGCTCTTTCCCTCAAGATACAGAATCCTAATGGCAGCTGTGGGCATTTGGAGCCTCTAAAGAACAAGCTTGTCTGATTAGGGGAATTTCAGTGCCCACAGCAATGGGCTAGCACTGCTCTATGAACACTTTTTGGATCATCACTAGGCTCTGCTGGGATTACAGTTGTAGTAAATACCAACACCTTGCCAGGGAAGCCTGACTTCTGAAACAGCACTGAGTGAGAGGATGCTGCAGCAACTCTGACCAGACTGTGCAGTGCAGAAGAGCTCACAAGTTCATTATCTGTGGTCTGTTATTAACTCACATACCAAACTACCTTTGTTCCACTGCTGTGCCAGATCCCAGGGGTCTGTCCTTCTGCCACCCCCTCCCCATCTATCACCTTGAATGAAGCTCAGCGAGTTACTGCCTGCTCTAAAAACTGTAGCCTTGCTTTATGTTTCCCATTTTTTGCTATCCCTAAGGGACTGTGTCCATCCTGGTCTATCTGCTTAGTGCAGCACGACTTTACCTACCCAAACAGCCATCACCACAAACATGCAGCCCCAGAAGGGATTAATTGAGAAGATCTATTTGTCTATCTTAAATTTTTCACCTCAAGTTTACAAACTCCCCCAGGCAGGAGAAGGAGCAGCCAGGCAAAGAAGCAGAGTAAGTTCCCCACCTGAAATGAGGTTTCGGATGAGGAGTGGCTCATCTTCTTTGTAATATTCCAGCATGCCCTGAAAATCCTTCTCCTTCCTCTGGACAGCAACCTGCATGTTCCGCTCGTGCGGCCTCCTCTCCACTGGCACCATTGTCTGGGATGCTGTGGAGAGAAAAGATGATCAACACTTGGCTGGCACCTGGAAATCAAAAACTATTCAGGCCCTCCACTACCAAGGAGGTACTTTTTGACACCAAGTCAAAAAGTTTATATTAAATTCCCAGTAATGTCATCAGCTTTGACAGACTTATAAAAATATAAACCATCAGGTTCTGGATTACCAGTCCACAGAACTCTGACTCTGAATGGAAGAAAAAGTGTAAATCTTGAACTTAAGAGAGGTAAAAGGAAGGCATTTTTTATTTTCCAAGAGACCTCAGGCTAGAAGGTCGCAACCCTAGTGTATGGTTTTCACAGAGCGGGGCAAAAAGCGGGCAGGCAATGCAAAATCCCTAAGCACAGCATCTTCTGTCTGCCTGCAAAGCTGCAAACCACGGTGGCACACTGCTGAAGTGTAATAAAGCAGAAGGGACCAGCATGCAAATACTGCAGCAAGCAGCATGCAAATCATACTGACAGAGAGCAGCTGGGCGAGCCGTGGAAACCCTCCAGTTATTCAGCTTAATTTCACTTAATGCCTGGTTTCCAGAAATTAACTCGTGAGAAGAGGACTCTCTGATTAATCACAGCTTCTCCAGAGAACAGGAAGTGCTTTCTATACAACACAGATGCCATGTTTAAGGTGATTTCTCATTAAGCAGAATATACATACACATTTTGATACTAAAGGGTTATTATCCCCCCTTCAAAATTGACAGATCAGAGCTTTTTCCTGCTGGCCACTGGGCTCCTTTCTACATTTCTGCCTGAGTCACTGCATTGTCTGCAATGACAGCAAGAAAGTTTCCTCCAAACCCTGGTACAGGGTCAGTGTCAGCTCAGTGACTGCTGCTAGTTCAGTGCCAGAACAAGCAAAATTATAGTTTTATAGAAAGAAAAAGAGAGAAAACCCCAAACCCTGCAGCTCTCCAAGGCTGGCCAAAGGAGTAAAACCCAAGTGCAGTTCCCCCAACCCAGTATCTCCCAACGCAGAAATCACCTTCAAAATCTTGGACCTTCTTCATGTAAATCTTCAGCTGCTTCTTCAGCTTCTTTTCATTCTTTTCCAACTTTTCCAGCAATTCTTTAAGATCCTGAAAGACAGAAGATACACTTAAAATTACTCCCAACATTAAACCCAAGAACAACTAATTTGGGGTGAGTTAGAGGCTGGGGTCTGGTGTGTGCATCACCAAGGCGTGGTGTGAGCATCTCAGTGTGAGAAGAGCACCACCCACAGCATTTAATCCTGGCTATTAATCACATTTAAACAGTTTTATTTAGATACTGGAGTTGTTGAAAAAAAGGCAAAAACTCAAGAGGTGCCAGCATTCCCTCCAGACCTTGCACACAGATACAGAAGGGGGAAAGGGAAAATTTATAATCATCCAGGCCAATGTTTTGGAGTGGCAACTGCCTTTCCACACTTCCAATAAAAGCAAGTAAAATGAAAGGTCTGTGCTGCCTCTGTGCCTAGCAGAGTAGAGGGGTCCCCAGTGATCTGATTTACTAGAAGGCAGTGCCACAAAGTAGACAGGCTTAAAAAAGCATAAAAAAGAAAATAAAAATAAAGCACCTATGTAGTCACAAAAGTCATACAGCCATGGAAGATCAGCTCAAGGCCAAGTGCCAACACTCCCAAATGCACCAGTGGGAGATGGTGATGGATTCTGCAGAGTTTAGGAGGAGTGAAAGAGATCCCAAGTGCCCTTCCCTCTCTGTTATGCTTCTTATCTCCTTTCTCTCAAACTGTTTTTTGCCCTCTTTCTGTGTTTTCAGCACAGCCTCTTACCAGGTTCTCATTGGTCAGACGTGTAATTTCTTGCTGAAGTCCTAACTCCACCTGGACCTCTGGAGAGAGCTGCAGAGCCTGTAGGAATGCCTGCTGCTGCTTCTCCAGCTCCTCTTGCATTGAATCCACCTGGTTTTTCAGAGCTTCCATCTCCTCCTCATGCTCCCTCCTCTGCTCCTGGAGCTGTGCTTCCAGCAACCTGAGAACAGGACCACACTGATCAGTCTGTGATGTCAGCAGGATGGTAGTAACCACCATTTGAGTTTAGATCCTTCAAAATCAGCCAACCTGGGGGATGATCTGGGAGCCTCCCTATAAAACTGACAAACAAGAAGCTATTATTGCCACATTAGCCTGTCATTTGCTATTCTGCAGATGAAATACTTTTGAAATTAAGAGATATGAAATAAAATGTTGGGATTTAAAAAAATAAATCCCAACACACCCTTTTTTATTTAACTGCATCAAACATCCAAGTTCCTTTACTTGCAAAAAGTAAATACATGGCAAGAAAGCAACACAGATCAACACCTGCAAGTCTTGTTTTCAAAAGCTCAGCTTGAAGGACATTTGGTCCTGTGCTCCTTTCTTGTCAAATATTAATTCTCACTCTTGAAAACTGCTATTTGCTAAGCCAGGATGCGTTTTTAAATCCAGTGGAAGAATGATTCATCACTGAGATGTTAACTGCAGGCATCTGTGCTGATGGTGATGGTGACAAACCTGGCAGGTGACATGGTAATTGATTTTAAGTGTCCCCTACCCTCTGCTACATGGAAATCTCCCTTCAGCCCACCAGCTCTTGCCAGAAGAGGGAAGCGACCCCAGAAGATATGAGGACTCTGAAAGAGGTCCACCAAGCCAGACACCACAAAGCAGAGTCCCAGATTATACAGGGCAATGGTGGCCAAGAGAAGGAATGACCCAAGGGAGTAACCAAGCCCCTGGCCCTGCTGCAGCTCAGGGATGTGCCTGGACAGAGCTATGGGTCACCCCACGCCAGCTCAGGGCCTTCTGGCACTGGATGCAAACAGCAATCTGCAAAGATGAGGAGGATTCTGCTGCTGACAGCTTCACACTGACCCAGGACGTGCACAGACACAGAGCTACAACTCTCTGCTCCACAGGGAAACTGATTGTGATCCACACCTGTGAACTGTTTCCCTACAGGAACAACTATTTATGGAAATTTTTTTGTTGCTTTGGCGTTTTTCTTTAATAACTTTTATAGAAGAGTGCATGCTTTCAGGGAAGATTCCTGGATGAAAAGTACTAATCATCCCCTGGTTGTTTTGTGTGGTTCTTGTTTTTGTTGCCTTTAGAAAATTTAACAACACAGTCTCTACTCCCACATTACAGGACAAGACAGAAAAGCATGTTTTCCACCGACAGAAACATGGGCAATATTGCAGTCAGCCTCATAATCCCGTCAAGAGTTATGTTCTTAATAGGCTTGGAAAATACAGACCTACCATGAAATAAGTATTAAGTACTTAATTTTCATTTTATTTCTTCATACTGGGATTAGTTTGGATTCAGTCTTGATAATCCATGAGACACCCTCGGAAGAACATGCTCCTTTCTACGGACCTGGGTTCCTACTTTGCTTGGAAAACCACATGAAATAATCTCTGTTATTTCTTCCTGTTACTGTCTGGTTTCACTCTGATACCTCTAGATGTGATCACTTTAGACTATTCTGTACACAATATTTAAATTTTTGATCTCTTTAATGTCCTTAAAACTTTAATAAAAATCATGTATATTGGAGCGCCATAACCACCAAGCACGGGGTGATGCAGGATGAGAATCCAGGAGGGATATTTGCCCAGCAGAGCAGGACCTGGGGACAGCTGTGGAACAATGGCACTCCGTGTCCACCACGTGCCTTTGTCACCCACAGACAGCACACGATGGAGCACAGAGTCCCCAGGATCATGCAAAGGTGACAGCACTGGGATACAAGCACAGAATCTCCCCTTCCAACAGGTCAAGGATTGGGAGGAAACACTTCTGAGAGGTGCCATGTCTTAGTGCAGTTTGGGAGAAAAAAATACAATGGGAGGGGTTTTTTGTCTTCTTGGAGATCCCAGGTTCACAACCCCTTCATCACCCAATTTCCCATTACTGTCACATAATCCTCAGTGGATCACAGCTCAGGCATTAGTGACAACAGCCACCAGAAGCGATGGCCAACTGCAACCATGACTCCTCTGAAAATTACAGGAGGGTAATTCTCAATTCCTGCAGTTTGGAAATCCTGCCTCCAGCTGCTCCCAGAGAGGACAGCGGGCCCTATCCATGGACCACAACAGCAAAGCAAGAGAAAGAAACAAGAGGGCAAGGAAAAGGGAGGAGAAGGGAGAAGCAGCAGTGGGGAAAAAAAGAAAGTGTTTGACCTGGCAACTTGCTTTAAACCTTGATAAGCCAAGCCGAGCTCTCCATCTTCATTGAGATACCCCCAGTCCTCAGTCTTGCTAGAAATAAAGGACAGAAAAAGGAAACAAGAGGACAGAGAAAGACAAAAGGTCAATTGAAAGAGAAGGGAAAAAGGTGAAGAACCCTTATTTATTTCATTCAGTATTATTTTCTAGAGCACACTTTCATTGCATTGCCTTTCTTTTTTCACCACAGGGAAGGAGAGCCCTGTCCTGGTTGTGCCGTGTATGACATTTTAAAAACAAGTTTCTCCATCTCTTTCCCACTGCAGCAACTCCCACTGGTCTAAAATAAATTCCACTCTTTCTACTTCAGCCAAGGGTTTCCTCAGCATTTGAGTCAAACACATCAGTCTTTGCTCAGAGCAACCTTTGGTCCAAACACCACATGCATGCACACAAGATCAATCTCCTCTGTATACATCCAGGCAGAATAATGGCCAGAAAAGTCTCATCTCACATTAATACTTTCAGCAGATTGACTTTTTTAGTTTCCTTTTAGCAGATTGTTTGGGGGTTTTTTTCAAGTTACATGAGGCAAGAAGCTGATTTATCTTCTTTAATGAGGTGCTGAACACATTACAAATGAGTGATGTAAGCTGGTCAACTTGACCAGAAACACTTGTTACAGCAAGATTTTACATGGCTTTGATGTCAGTTAGAAAAGTGTTTGTTTTAAGCAGTAACAATTTTAAAAGTAAGCAAGGAAACCATCAAACTTAATATAATTTTAAAAAAAATACCAAAACAAGAAACCAAAACACAAAAAGAAGAAAGCCAAACACACATTTTGAAAAGAGCTGTAGCAGATGCCATTCCCCAGCAAGGGAATCTCTGCATATTTCAGGGGAAAAGCACAACACACAAACATTCATGAACAAATTTTCACACGAGGAAAGCAGTGAGAAATGTGGTGTTGCAGCACTGCTTTGAAAGGGCTCTGGAGGTCCCCCACCACCACAGACAGCTCGTGCATCTTTCCAATGCCAGTGCTCAAGCACAACACTTCTCAAAACTGGCAAACATTTCAGGCACTGACATTTGCAAAGTTCATCTGTTAGAGCCACGTGTATGAATTTAAATTAAAACCTTGTTGCTATCCCATATGTAGCAGGTTCCCAAAAGGGTCTGCAGGCTGACAGATACAGGGAGGTTTATTGGTCTCATTTGCATGAATTTGTTAGTAAAGTCTTTTTTTTTGTTGTTTTGTTTGTATAACGTTAGCAGGACATGTCCTCAGGTACTACAAAGGAAAGGAAAAAGCAGGAATGATCCCTACTATTTATATTGCACTTTATAAACCTGTGAAATCTCCCATGATGAGCCGCATTTTTAAGATATAGCCTCCTTGGAAAAGTAGCTTTCCTTCCTTTTTCAGTCACAGGCATTGAGGTAAATGAGGAGAGCAGCTCAAGAAAGTGCCATTATAAGATAAAGATTTAAAATGCTAATTTAAGATAAACCTGTGCTGGGAAATAAGCATTCAGTCCATCTCCATCAACACAGCACTGACTCAGAAATCACTGCACTCCCCCTTCTCCCAGCAGTTCACATTGACCAAGACATAAAAAGGAGTCCTTTCAACGTAATTAGAGTAACTGGCATCTGAAATGTAATTTCCTAAAACGCTGGGTCAATCCTATTCTCAAATAAGGCTGGAGAGAAGTTGAAAGGGCTGATTCACAAAGCTGAGTTTCCCCTTTATCCTGATCTTGGAGAATTAAAAAAAAAAAAAAGGAAAAAAAGAAAGAAAAAAGCTGAGTTTAATGCATTTATAAAGAAAGGGCTGCTTTCATCTCAAACTTGCCCTTGACCTGGAATCAAAAGGCTTTCCTCCAAAAAGTTGGGGGAGAGAGAATTGCTACATGGGCAGGGTTAGCAGCACCTGGCAGCGTTCTTGGTTTCTTCCTGCTGTATTTAGAAGTGCTGCATTACATAGGCATGGAGAGAATAAAAGGTTCATCTCCCACCAAAATAAAGCCATGCTCTGTCCTCAGCCTAAACAGCTAAGACATGATGGCTCAGAGCAAGGAGCAACTCCTGGGAGGAGCAAGGTTTTACCACATCCATAAGCCTGGGCTGGTGAAGAACCTCCACCTGGTCAAAAGAACTCAGACTGGGGGCAAAGAGCAGCTGACACCCCAAAGGACTGAGCCATCCAGAGGGACCTGGATAAACCCAAGCAGAGGCCCAAGGGAACCTCATGAGGTTTAACAAGGCCAAGTGCTGGAGCTGCACCTGGGTCAGGGCAGCCCCGGGACCAGCCCAGGCTGGGGAGGAGCAGAGGGAGCAGCCCTGGGAGAAGGAGCTGGGGGTGCTGTGGGTGAGAGCTGGACCTGCCCCAGCCTGAACCCCCTGCCCTGGGCTGATCCCCCAGCGTGGGCAGCAGGGCAGGGGGGATTCTGCCCCTGTGCCCCTGTGCCCAGGTGAGAGCCCACCTGCAGAGCTGCCCCAGCCCTGGCTCCAACAGCACAAGGACGTGGAGCTGCTGGAGCCAGTGCAGAGGAGGCCACGGAGCTGCTGCCAGGGCTGGAGCCCCTCTGCTCTGGAGCCAGCCTGGCACAGCTGGGGCTGCTCACCTGCACAAGAGAAGGCTCCAGGGAGAGCACAGAGCCCCTGCCAGGGCCTGAAGGGGCTCCAGGAGAGCTGCACAGGGACTGGGGACAAGGCATGCAGGGACAGCACACAGGGAATGGCTTCCAGTGCCAGAGGGCAGGGACAGATGGGATATTGGGAAGGAATTGCTGTCTGTGAGGGTGGGCAGGCCCTGGCACAGGGTGCCCAGAGCAGCTGTGGCTGCCCCTGGATCCCTGGCAGTGCCCAAGGCCAGGCTGGATGGGGCTTGGAGCAGCCTGGGACAGTGGGAGGTGTCCCTGCCCATGGCAGGGGGCTGGAACAGGATGAGCTTTGAGGTCCCTTGCAACTCAAATCACTCTATGAAAGAGAAATGAGAGTGCTTCTTGCAGAAAAAGTGAGAGAAGAAGTGGCTCTTGCTTATAAATCCCACTTCAGAACTGCAACCCCACCAGAAAAGCTTCCCATTAAAATATGTATTGATCAAGATTAGAAAGGGAAGGCATTTCTGTTTTTCATGGTGACACCCTTGGGTATAGAGCTGTGTAAGTACAAATAAAAATTTGTGCTGGGGGGAGGGAATGTTAATTTATGTCCACAAACACAATAATCCAGGCTCCCCAAGCATTCATCTTCATCCACTTTATTGCCATCAACACCAGCCTACAGCTTATAAACCAACCCAATAAAAAGAAAACTGCACAGGGAACCTTGTAATCGGAAGGCTGGTGGTGCTTAATGAGCCACTGGATAAATCACTGCAGAAAATCAGGGTGAGAGCATACAGAGCTCTGCTGTATTTCAAGAGCCAAGCTCCAGTCAAGCTTCACATGAGAGGCAGATGAGAGAATAATGAACTAACCCTGGAGACTGCAGATTTCCCCTCCCAAAACTGAAGAGGCCAAAAACCACCAAGGCCAGATCACATGAACTTCTTAAAATTGCAGCTCATCCATGCAATTGCAAGGAAGGAGATTTGTACTCCTGTGGAAAATTAGATCCTGGAAACTTATAGGCCTTGGAGGGATTTAAAATCCATGTGGACAGTGGCACGTGGTTTAGTGCTGGCCTTTGCAATGCTGGGGGAAGAGCTGAACCTCGAGACATCTTTTTGAACCTAAATGATTCCATGATTCGGTTTTTTCTGCAGAAGTCAAGTGTGGAAAGCAGAATGTCAGGAGGAGCACTGGAGCCTCCTGGCAGGCTACAGAGGGCAATGTGCACCAGTATGGCCAGATATCAATCAATACTGGGGGCCAGTGACACCCCCATGTCCTGTGAAAGCAGCAACCCTTGGCTGGACTCCTTCACCAGCCCCTGAACACAAACTAACCTTCCCTGCACACGCAAAATTTAGGCAGTAATTAAAGAAAGCTGTGCCCAGCAATGCCCAACAATGGCATTTCACATCTCCTATGAGCACTAACAGCTCCAGAAGGATGTTAGAAAGAAGGAAAAAGATGGAAAGAAGAGAAAATTCATAGAATTCATTAAGTGACCAAAACCCAGTCCTTGCTGCAAGAAGCATGCTGAGCTCCTCTGATTTACTGAGAAGAATGTGATGTGCAAATTAATCTCATCACCTCTACTGCAGGAGGGACAGGAATTTCATCAGCAAGTTCACTTCAGAAAAGCAAATATTCAATGGCAAATAGAAAAAAACCACAAAGACTAGTCCTGATCTAGCCAAACATGATGCCCAGGTGAGAAATCAATGTCACAAGAGTCCTGGACCCCAACAATCCCCACTGCTCCAGGCCTTCAGACCTGGTGAAAACAGAGCTGCCTGGGCAGAGTCTCAGTCCAGCCATCAGGGTTTTGAACTCCACTTAAATGTGCCTTTCCTCATATTCATACAGATGTGAATAAAATCATCATTAAGTCAGGTCCCAGTCTGGAATGTTAACAACCTTCTGCAACCACTCTATGAACTAGCAAACCATATTGTGCTATTAAAAGACATTAGTCCACAATGGCTGGGTCTTCTTCCTTGCTGAATAGAAATTATCTGGGGAAAAAAAGCTTCAAACATCTGTATTTGTCAAGAGGAAAACAAAAAGATAAACATTCAATTTCCTTGAAGTAAAATAAAAATTTACTTTTCATATTATCTTGCTGTTTAATCCATGTAATTTTTTCTTCTTGCAAGGTACTCCTTTATTATTTTATATCCTCCTGGGCAGCTGCAAGGACTGATTTAATGCTTGGCAATATCAGCCCTTTGTTACTGTCAGGACAGACACCTGTTCAAAGTATTAATCCTCACTGAGGTAAACTGGCAATAAAACAGTTGTTCCTGACGCTCAGCTTGGGTGCAAGAAATCAATAATGTGAGTGTTTCCAGGGAACAGAGAACGTTTGTTAGCTCAGTTAACCCAACAGGATTTTGCCTCTAGGAAAACCAGAAGGGAATGTGGCATCTTCCCAACATGGTATGAAATAAATACAAATACAACCCCAAATCTTAGTCTTGCTGCTACTGACATACTGGAAGCAAAGTCAAAACCCAGTTTTGCTCACTTCCATGTCTGCTTTTCCACCTACGCAGTATCTGACTGGAACTAGATGATCTTAAAGGTCTCTTTCGACCCAAACCACTCTGGGATTCTACAGTTCTGTAAGATGTGTGTCTTTGGTTTCACCTTTACGGCCCACCTGTGAGTCCATAACACAGTCCAGAGGCTGGCAGCCCTCTGAAGCACGCTGATTTTGGTGTGGGTGCATGTGTCACCCAGAACACCCCGAGCTGGAGGGGTCTGTGCCCCACTTACCGGTTGGTCTCGCACACGCCGTGGTAGGCTTCGATCGCGTCCTCCTGGTCAACGTGCCGGTCACTGTTGGGCCAGCTGGCGTTGGGGGAGATGCCCTCCTACAGTCAACGTGCAAAAACAGCAATGTGACTTCCTGCTTTAAAACTCTGCCCGGCTCTAAAAGTTCCTGACACCAAACAACTCCCAGCCATTCCATTAAAAGCATCCCCAGGGCATCCGCCACACTGCTGAGTTCCTATGAATCCACACACATGCAGCAGGAGAAATAAGGGGTGGAAGAAAGATGCAGTGAACTTGGGAAGAGGATAAGCAGGGTCAGAAATACAAAACACACCAAAACCTTGAGGAATGGTAAGACAGCAAATCAATAAAAAATGAGTTTCTGGGAAGTGTGCCCTTCCATTGGAATGTGCTCCAAATACAAATCCCATCACAGCTGTTTGAGAGACAGGCTCCCTTCTTGCCTGCATGTCAGAAGAATCTGGTCTAGAAATTCTCTTCCCTCACCCCATTTCCTGGCAGAAAAAGATGATTGCTGCAAAACATCACCAGGAACATGCTGAACTACACACATTGGTGCAGGGATGGTGTGGGCTGGCTTATCCTGATCAGATATGGAGGTAAGGACCCTATGGCAGCACCATGGCACAGACAGTCCTGGGCTGTCTGAAATGCCAGGGACTACATGTCATTCCAGTCAGGACATTGTGTATCTCTGCACAACCCTCCATAACCTCCCTGTGCCATCCTGCCCACCAGAGCAGAAATGGCATTGCTCAGACAGCCAGTGAATCTCCACCAGTGCATCTCCCCACCCTCCAACAGAGGCGAAGAAGGAAAATAAAATCCATTACCCTCTCCTTTACCATGTTTTCCCCTGTCTCTTTCTGCTGGGCTGCCCTCATGATCTGCGACCTGAGGATGAGCACCTCCTCCTTGCGCACCTCCAGCTCCTCGTTGGCCGATTTCAGCTGGTTCAGAAGGAGGTTGTAGATGTCCTGCACGTCGTTGGAGGAGTTGTTCTGCGTGGCGTGGTCTGCGATGGCCTTCCTCAGCTCATTGAGCTCATTCTTCAGCTTCTTGTTCTCCGACTCCAGCTCTTGCCTCTGGAAAACATCAAGCCATTAAGCAGTTTAGATAAACTGCCCTGTGGTGCCTCATCCTGCTCTGAGATGCCTCCAGGATGACTCAATTATCGATGATTACAGATCAATGCAAGCCAGGATCTTGGTCTCCAGGGTTTTGCTGCCAGCCCAGCCATCTGTGGTTCAGGAAAGGTTTTTGCTTTAGTCAGCAGCCTGCTGCTGTTTAATAACAACACTACAGGTATTTTTCATTTGTTGATTTTTCATTTGCTGACACTACTTCTAAACACAAAAGCAGGTTATAGAAGCTAAGCATACTCCTTTCTCCTCCACCTCTTTTCTTTCTGAATCAATAAATCACAAGCCCCACAATGTTCAGCTCACCTTCCACGTATTTTGTGGCACTGACAATGGTGTGTGGAACCCTCCCTGTGGGCCCTCTGATGGGGTTCCCCTTGCAGGTTCTGTGCCAGGGATGAGACACAGATGAAACTCTTGGTTTTTCGGTCTTCAGGCTATTGTTTATTTTTCTCTTACCAGAAGTTCAGCACGCCATCTACACACCAGACTTAGCGTACAAGAAGCAAGGCACCAAATGGTCACAAGACACACAGATTCAAGGTATTTTAAAGCTATTTCAGCCAATTAACTCCTAAAATGTACTTTGTATGTACCTTTCTGCCAATAACTAATTATTTGTCTGTCCACGCAACACCTACACTGTGGCTTTCTCTAAGCAATTATTTTGTGCCACCAACACTGCAGAAAATGGAGTAGATGAAGAACAAGAAGGAGATGAGACAACGCCCAAAATCCTCCATCTTGTCTTCTATTTACTCTCATATTAAAATCCCAAAACTCTGAATTTTTCACCCTGTGATAAACTATATTACTATCAGCTGGAAGATGCTGGTTTGCACATACCATCATCATGGCAGGCATCCCTTAGGTGAGCCACGGGTCTGTGAATTCCCTCTTCTTTTCTCATACACTTTGTAATTACCCCATCCCAGTGCTGTGTTTGTAGCTGGAGGATTTCCTCACCCTGGAGTCTCCTCAGCCACTGGCATTTGACAGGCAGGGCCAACACTGTGCTAGTTTGCTGACACCCACTTCTCCTGAATAACAACATCTTTCCTGAGACAACTGAAGGGCTTATTTGCTTTTGCATGGCAGCAGGAGACAGGAGAATAGAGCTCTGGCAGCTAAGACAGCCTTTATTTTAATCTGTCACCACAAAGCTTTTTTTTGCAGGTGGCAGCACAATATTTGGCAACTCCTTGCCACCACCCAAAACCCACCTGGAGAATCCTTGCGGGTCATGAGCAGCTTTGCTCCTGCACATGGTGCAATCGCAGAATCATGGAATGGTTTGGGTTGGGAGGGACCTTAAAGCTCACCCAGTTCTGCCCCCTGCCATGGGCAGGGACACCTTCCACTGTCCCAGGCTGCTCCAAGCCCCACCCAACCTGGCCTTGGACACTTTCAGAGATCCAGGGGCAGCTTTTCTTGGAAACCTGTACCAGAGCATCACCACCCTCACAGCCAAGAACTTCCCAATATCCCATCTAAATCTACCCTCTTCAAGCTTAAAATCACCAGTCCTTGCTGTGGGTCACAGACTGGGTGGGAGCCAGACTCCTGGGGTCCTGCTCTCAGCAAGCCACCTTCCCTCTGCACTGATCCTCCACCTCTGGCTGCTGCATGGTGGCACCCAGGACTGCTCCCCCCCATCCCCACGCCCCCAGACTGCCCAGGCAATGCCAAACCCCGACAGGACCCTTGTCCAACACGGCACAAACCAGCACCCCTGCACGTGAGCTGACAGTCTGCTGTCTGACCAGGGGTCAGCTCTTTCCTAGGGACCAAGCCCCACCCACGTGGATTCTCCAGTGTCTGCAACAGCACAAGATCATCCCCCACTGTCACCCACTGCCTCATCTCCCTGCTGCTTACTGAGCCTTTCCACAGCTTCCTTTCACAATCCCTCTTATCTCTGGGATATCTGCTTCATTATCAGCTTGGGCTGAGTCAAGCTAATGAATCCAAAAATGGCTGGGGGGTTGGGGGCAAATTATACAATTTACACAGTGTGTAGCTAGCACAGCTGTGTAAACCCCATTTCCATAGGAAACGGGTGTTGTAATTATAAATCCTTACAAACTATAAATAGCCTGGCTTATCACAGCAGAGGTGTGAACAGAATAGCTGATCTGGCATCTGGGCAGCATGCTCCTAGCTGAACAGACAACATCAGTAATGGAGCATATTCAGGTACTTTATACCATCTGTCATGAAAAAACCCAAAGGATAAGAAATGCCTTAGATCCATCAATTCCTCCACATTAACCACAGCAGATGGAGTATATGAGACATGGGCTTCCCTGTAACTGGTGTTTAAAGCAGGAGTTGGAAGCGTAATCATGGTGGGAATTGATATCAAACTGGGTTTAACTCTTCCTGCTACATGGAGAAGCATCACCCCTCCCTGATTGTGAAAGCAGTTACTTGCTTTTTCACTACAATAACTCTTCTGTGGGTTTTATTTGCTGGGTAAGACCTCTGCTTTCTTTTTCCTTAACCTTCCTCCTCCTCTTTGTATCCCTTTCTCCCTGCCTTTTTTATAATAGGTCAGCCACACTGCTAACTCCAAGGACTGGTCATTTCAAGCTCTGCTCTGGTTAGAAACAAAGCCAGGAAGACCAGGAAAGAAAGCAATAACCAATAACCCTGATCCAAGAGCCCCTACTGTACACTCCTTTCAAAGTTTACATTTAAATTAATTCCCTACTCCTTTCTTTGTGGATTTCACGGAGCAGTCTTAAAACACCTTCTGTCCCCAGCTCATACACCCTTTTTGCATCAGCACTTGCCATGGAAGACCAGAAGCTAAAATAAAATGCTACAGATGCGGAAAGAGATTTCTACTGGCAAAGTGGAAAATGCTCTTTCTTCAGCATAGTCCAGTCATGCTGATTTATTTGACAAATATCTGACAAATAAATTTGGCCAAAAAATTTAACAGTCAGAATGCACTGAACTTGAACTCACACTTGTCCCAGCATATGCAGTGTTAAAGAGCTGACAGGGGTACCCGAGCACTAATGGTGATGGAAATAGCTTCACTCTTTAGCAAAGGGCCTACAGAGCAGTGATGGGGGAGGTGTGAGCCTCCCTAAGTCAGAGCTCAGCACTGCCATGCCAGGATTTTGCCCTCTCTCTTCTTTTCTGGTACTCTGCAGGAAAAGAAAGTTAAATCCTCCATGCAGCTCATTTTATGATGAGCTGCCAAGCCTAAGGGATGAAACAAACACCCCAGCTATGCAACGAATGAGAAACTGAATTATGCATCGTGCTCCTGCTTGGAACCCTGGAATGTGTGAGTGAGGAAGGACCTTTAAAGGCCACCTAGTCCAGCTGCAGGGACAGCTCCCACTAGAACAGGTTGCTCAGAAACACGGAGTCAAAGCAAAGGTTCCTTGGTGCTTTCATTCCCACTGCCACTTTCCCAGCTGGAAACAACAAGGAAAACACATTTTTCACTGGCATGTCTGAGGATATATCTCCCTGTTTTGCATTCCTAGATAACGACTAACCAAACATCTGGCAGGGTGTATTTTGGGACAGCATCTTCTGAGAAATATATTTCTCCATTACAAAGGACAGGTAACTTCTGGCCTGTAAATTTATCAGTGTTAGGTCAAGTTTCACACATTTCTTTTCAGTCTCACTAAACTAAACTTACTAAGCTTACTATAACTAAAAAAAAAGATGAGCCTCTCTAATGGAGCACTGTGCCTCACCCACTCCCCTCCATCAGAATCTGCATCAAGAACACGCTCCCCACCAGATGCTAATTCCAAATGCTAATGCTGCCATCATAGGTGTCATGACAGTAATAATTACAGTAATAATTACACCAAGACACCAAGCTGGAGGACAGCAGACACCTAAAAGGTATCAGACCATGTGCTGGTTGCAGAAACCAAACCTGCACAGCCATCCAGTAACACCCACACCTTGTATTGTCCTGCTTGAGGGGCTGTGAGTACCAAAAATGTCTGAAATGGGACATAAAAGCATGGGATCTTGCAACAGCAAAAATTAGTTGGAAGGGACCTTAAAGCTCACCTTGTCCAAACTGAAAGAGCAAAGGTTTAGATAAGAAAGGAGGAAAAAAAAATCCTGTCTGTGAGGGTGGGCAGGCCCTGGCACAGGGTGCCCAGAGAAGCTGTGGCTGTCCCTGGATCCCTGAAGTGTCCAAGGCCAGGTGGCAGCAGCGTGGTCCAGTGGAAGGTGTCCCTGTCCATGGCTGACTAACTGGTACCTCACAAGCCATTCAAGAACAGCCACAGAAAGATTATCCCATGTGTGAGCTTTTAGGCACTTCAGGCTATTTCCCCGAGATAAAGTCTTTTTAAGCTGGCAAAAATGAAAAATAAACATATTCACAAGAAACTCTTAAAGGAGCCAGAGATAATACAAATATTTGAGATATAAATTAGCAGGAGAAAGAGAAGAGGAGAGTAGCTTTGTCATAGCCATGGAAGCAGCTGTCAAGGGGGAAAGAGGGAAAAGAAGCCCTCAGGACCAGCAGTAAGTGACTCTGGCATTGCAGAGAGACTTCAGGCCGTGTCCTATGTTAAGATGTGGGGAGAACAGCAGGGAGGTGTCTTTGTCTCTCTTTTTCAGTGGTCCTTCTCAGGTAAACACTCCTACAGGAAATGTGAAATCCCTGCAGGTTCATTTTCCATCTGTTTTAGACTAAGGTTTAAAGAACCCTGCATTTTTAGCAACACATGCCACCTATTCTTATAAAACAAATATTATAAAAATATATTCTAATGATATTAATATTATAATACATAACAATAATGTTAATATCTAATAGTAATAAGTTGTATATTAATAATAATAATGTTAACATTAAATGATATTTCCAAATTTGTTAGATATGTAGA
The DNA here is from genome assembly GCA_013396995.1 of Dicaeum eximium. Classification (NCBI taxonomy): domain Eukaryota; kingdom Metazoa; phylum Chordata; class Aves; order Passeriformes; family Dicaeidae; genus Dicaeum; species Dicaeum eximium. The sequence goes on from VWZP01002534.1 coordinate 326,732, forward strand.
ACTATAAATGCTAGCAGGTTATCTGCTAGTATGCAGAAAGAAGGAAATCCAAAATTAGTAGTTCCACCCTGAACTTGCAGGGTTAAACCTTGAGGAAAGCACAGTTTGTGAACTCACACAGAAGTCAGAACTCCAGAAGCCATTTAAGGAGGTGGTGGCTCTCATCTGCTGGGTTTTCCCTTCCAAACTGCAACTCCACTTTGCTTTACAAGGCCAAGAAACTTAAACCTTCCACAAGTATGTTCAACCAGCTGGAAGACACTTGGGCAGTGACCTTGCCATGCTTCTTTTCCAAGGGGCTATGCAGAGGTACTACAGAAATTCTGGGGGGCTTCCCTCCATCACAAACAGCACATTTATCCAGAGCTACACCAATATCATAAAATAAAATAAATCTGGATTATTAAGCATCATAAAAATCTATTGATACTCTAAGGGCTTAGTGATGGTTGGACATAATTTCCATCTCTAATTTCTGGGTTGTTTGCATCCTTTGGAGGAGATATAAAATTGGTATTACTGCTGACAGATGGTTTAGCGTCATGTTATTTTGGAAAACATCTCTGGACTTCTCACCTGCATTGCATTATTTTGGAAAACATCTCTGGACTTCTCACCTGCATTGCAATATTTGTTAAGGGGATAGGGAGAGAAGGAACATCGGAAAGGTAGGTCTGCACTGGAAAAACCAACAGCATAAAAAAATTTCCCTTAGTAACCCTATCCTAGGAACTGCTTTTCTGAGGATAAGCAGGACATAAAAATTGGTCTAAGACAGTCAAGGCCAGAAGTGTTTGAATACAGTTAGAGCAGGAGGATAGAACCCACAGAAGGTGCAATAGGAGCCCAGGAGGTTTAAGTTCTTCTGATTGTCACAGGGAGAAAGTGACAGAAACTGTCAGGATTTAGAGCTTGGGGACAAGATGAATTCTAGGGTAGGGCAATACTGAGAAGACACGGGATGACTGTGGTCAGCCAGCACTTCTGCTGGGAGATGGGGGCTATTACTGCCAATCACACCACAGATTTATCTGGGTTTGACCTGAGTGGCACCTTGGCAGAGAAGGTGGGTAGGAAGCACAGGTGGAACAAGCAACAGCCGTAAGAATTTACTGCAAAGCCAGCTGCTGAGACCTGCAGTGCCCGTCAAAGTTAGCCCAGCAAAGTCCCAGAGGGAATTCCTGCCCTGGAAAAGGCCCCCTTCACCTTGAGTGGGTTCATCACCTCCATGGATGACTCAGAGACAGGTAGATCAGCAGAAAACAGATGTCACCCCAGAGAGAAACATATGTGAGCCCACCCCAGGCCCAGGAGCTGATGGAGAGCTACAGCTTTCCAACTGCCCTCTCTAACCGAGCTGATTACAGCAGGTTTTAGTTTTTATCACGTTCACACCATTTGTGTGGGCTGCTGGAGCCATGCAATAGGTTACAGCCTAAGCAGAAGCCTCACACTCACCTTCAGGCTGTTGTATGCAAAATCTTCATGTTCTGAAGTCACTTCAGTCTTTGTTTCAATTACCTGTGCAGATTAAAGAGTAAATTTGTATTTAGAGAAGGCTGAGGAACTGGCACACAGCACAGGGTAGCTGGGCACGTCTCCATCAGCATTCAGCCCTGCTGGCCAGCTCAACCATAATAATGTCATTAATTGCCATCAGACAGCATCCCAGCAACACCTGTGGGGCAGAGGACACTCCAGGAGAAAATGGTTTAATCTCTCATTAATAACCTGACAACTGTGCCTCGCTGCAGCTTTCAAACAATGACAGTCATTAAGGGAACAATCTTCAACACAGGAGTTGGAAAACAGGTTTTTAATCCTCCTGCAGCAGGAATGAGAGGCTGAGGAAGTCTCCCATTTCATGGGTTTCCTGCAAATTGCTAGGGGTGATCAATAAGGCTATCTAGTGAAGCAAGTGAATAATTACCGTTGATGATTTTGTTGAGTCTCCTACTGCATTTGTTCAAAGGTACACTGATCTCACACTGGAGAGTAATATTGAAAGTAATTCCCAAACAAAGCAACAGAAGCCCCAGAAATTTCAAATATGTATTCAAGAAGGATGGCATTTGCCCAACCATTTGTAAAAGAGCATCTTCAGTGCTTCAGGACACCAAGCACACAGCAGCACTGCTGTTTCATAGGTCACTCTGGCCTCTGACAAGCCACAGAGCCTTGGCTACAGATGGCAGGGAAAGCACATACAAGAGATCTGATATTAAAACTCCCCATCCCAGAAGTCAGCTCACCACGACCTGGAGAGCTGTATTTTTAGACTTACAGACTCTTGTTCCCTGAGTTACCACTGGGCTGTCAGTAACCTTAATTTTCTTAATATACATGTTTTTAGTTTGCTTTCAAGCAAGCAACTCAGTCTTTAGGAAGTTTGGGTTTGTTTTTTGTTTGTTTTTGTTTTCACAAGGAAGGAAGAATACAGCAAAATAATATCCCTGACTCGCAACAGAAATTAAGAATCCATTATTCTAACAGATATCCTGATACTTCTGATTTATTACATTACTTTTAACCTGTATTCCTCTCTATGGTAGTTACTGAGGAAAAAAACCTAACCAAAACACAAAGATGATAATAATACCAAACTGAGGACACCAGCCTGACTGGCATGTGTGTGAAGTGCTTTTCAGCTCATGCCACACACTGCTGGATGGGGGGAAGCCAGGACAGCAAAGAAATGCTTGAATAACACATATCATCCAAAAGGGAGGGCTGTTGAACATGCAGGGTGTCACACGTGAGACACAGGGTCAGTGCTGGTGGAATAACGTGTGCCAAAATTGATTCCACATTTCATTGCTTGCAAGAAGCTTAAGATACTGCCCTAAATATGTTATAACCAGCTTGTTTGAACAAATAAATAAAGCAATTCTCCTGTCCAGTTGTCCTTAGCTGACAAAAAAAAAGTTTATCTCCACTTTCCAGATGGATTTGTAGCCTCTTAGGTTGAACTTGTCACTCTCAAAGCTAAATTCCTACATCGTGTGGCCTCAGGCAATCAAGGAAAGCCAGTTACAAATGTGAAATATTAGTATCCATTAAAAGATGCCTCTTGCCTGAGACTTCTTGCTCTCTTGCTCCTTTTTCTCCAGCTGGGCTTGCAGCTTCTTCCTCTCCAGCTCAAGCTCCCTCACTCGCTTCTGTAGCTTTAGGAAGAGGGTCATGTCCATGGCTGCTTTCTCCATCCCAACCTCCTGGAGAAGAACAGGAAGGAGGAAAAAAAGAGAGAAGACCTCAGTGTCAAGTTCTATACCCATGCACAGTGCCAGATGCACCCTGACTGCACATCAGACACAGGCAGGAACAAGAGCATCCTAAGAAACACATGTACTTCCAAAGAGCAAACCCACATTTTAAACACCTATTTTTAATGTCAGTAAACTACCTGACTTGTTTTGATACATCACTGAATGCTTAACAGGCCAGCAGATAGGTAGGTGATGGGGGCTAAGAACATAAAAAAGGCCCTACTGGGTCCCTTTTAGTCAAGTGTTTATTTGTTGGGGGATTTTAACTGCTTGCACCTGGAATTTATTATATAAAAGCACTGTCAATACTGATTATTTTGAGAAGAGAAGTTCAAAAATATCAAAGCAACAAAATGTAGTAGCCAGCAGAGGGAAGTGGGGGCTTCTCCAGGCATGGTATTGGGACACAAAATATGTGTCCCATAGGGTAGGGTTTGACTCTAGGGACATTGATCACCCATAAGTGCTCTTGAGTCAGAAAAGTGGAGTTTAAAAAGCAGCCTATTCTATCAGATGTAAGTAAAAACCACATTTCCCTTTTCCACAGGATTCTTAATAGCCAAGGAATAATTTGTGCTGCTCTTTGCATTAGGAGAGTGTTGATTTGATTACAGGGGCTGTGCTGGCCAGCAAAGCATCTGTGAAGATGCATGAGAATGAAAATGCTCGGGGCAAGAGGGCAGTGAATTCTGGTGTCCTTGCAGAGAGGGATCATGATACAGTCACGATCCATCAGCCCTGGGTGTAACTGCTGTGATGAATTTTCATCACTCTTCAAGCTGGTATGGCCCAAAGACAGCACTGTATTATTTTTAGAGCCCTGATGCTGCAAACAAGTAGAGTTTGCCACAGCACCACAGCCCTGCAGTCCCTCTCACACAATTAACGACGCGTTCCTGCAGCATGGAACTGATTTCACCCATCACACTCACTGCCCAGCCTGCTCTGCCCCCTGTGCTACAAACCCACACCCAGCACCCCGACAGGGCTGCCCTGCCCTCCCTCCTGACCCGCTGTACCTCCACCTGCTGTATCACATCCTCCGTGTCCCCGATCTCAGAGGTGCAGATGGAGGCGTTGTTGGAGTCAGATTCCAGGCTGCTCTGGTTGGATGGGTTTCTCCTGTGCCCCGGAGTCTGCTGCCAAGAAATGATGCAGACAAATAAAGCACCCAGTGCTAAAGGATTCCTCTCCAAGTGTTGCTTCTTTAGAGCAAATATGTGACTATATATTTAAGTTATCAAATATGTGACTATATATTTAAGTTACCTAACAGAGAATTGCATATTCCAAGTTTTTATGCCCTACTCTTAAAATTCATATCAACACTTTGAAGTGCAAAAGTGATATAGAAGCTCAGCTTAAAAATTCTGCGTGAATTAAAGGCTCTTCATGACACCAGATGCCTGGTAAGTGTGAACATGCAAATCTGAGCTCAAGGTTATGCTGCTGACAGCACCCTCCAGGACCCTCTTTAAACACTCAGCCTTCCATCAAATCCAGCAGCACTCTGATTTTCAACAGTTTTTTCTAACACTTTAGCAATGCTGAACCTAAAAACTCCAGGTTTTGAAATTCTGAAGCCATACTGCTGGAGGTTTTGTTTGTTTGCTTTTTTAACCCAACAACTACACATGAATGTCACTGACACAAAAGCAAAACAAGAGCAAGCATGATCCAGCTTTTGCTGAGATTCACACACATCTCTAAGCATTTCACAGAGAAGCATGGAAGACCAAACTCCTTTTTCAAGGAGCTTCAGTGCAGATAGGCATTCCTAGAAATACCAAGCACAAACTGCCCACTAAAGGCAGTTCTATTAAATGTTTTAGGGGTGAGTGAGCCACATTATCCGGGCACCAATATCAGGTCCAGGGTACAAGGGAACAGGGATAATTCCAGTTTCATTACCTTAAAAATAGTCATTTCATCCCTCAAGTTGTCATATCTCTGCTCCAGACTTGCATACTCTTTTACCAAGTTCTGATAACGAGATCTCTCTTCTTCCAGCTCTTTCTTCATCTGGATATTTTCCTCAACTGTGTTTCGTGCAAATTCATCTTTAAAATAGGAAGAAAAAAAAAAAAAGAAATTGTGAACTTTAGCTCAGAAACAAGCTTCTTGTAAACATGTGGAACCACAACAACAACAACTAATGAACAAAATACTCTGCCAAAAGCCTTTAAAATACATGTAAGCATTTGCTAATATTTAGAGACTTTTATAATCCATATTTGTTTCCTCAATATTTGAAACAGCTTGAGCTCTTCTGCTTGCAGAGCAGTCCTTTGCCTTGAGCTGAAGAGAAGTCTCCAGCACCTACAAACCATCATTTAACTCTGGCAGCTCCAGCTCCCATGGGCCAACCATAAACCCACTTAAGAAAAGACCAGCACAGTACAGAAATACATTTGTGGTGAAAAGGTGGTACTTGCTGCATATAAAAACTTCCCTGCCTGCTTCCCACCAGCAGCTTTGGCACAGGAGCAAATCAACAATCTTCCTCATGCCACCAGCAGTCATTTGCCATGGCAAGACTCTGGGGTTCAAAGAAGTTTATATCCAAATAAATTCAGTTATTTGTTAAAAACTCCCCTCTGGAAGCAAACCCAGTCCCTCCTCTTCCTGAGGAATCAGGCAAATGTAGCCCATGTGTTGTTTTAAATGGGTGAACAACAAACCAACCCCCTCCACTTCCTTTCTGCCATCTCAGATGCTCCTAAAGCATCCTGTAAGGGATGAATAAATATTTGCAGCAAGTTTCTTTTTAATATGTTATCTTCATTCCTTTATTTTGTGTTAGGCTAGGAGCAAAAGGCACTTCACAAGTACCACGGAGCAGTGGTAGTTACATCCACAGCATGATGACATTTGTAAATCCTTCTGCAAAATCAAAGTTGAAAAGGATAACAAAAAATAGAAAAGCCCAATACATGCATGAGAGTCCCTTCTGTGAAATGGGATCTTCCCAGGTTGCTTCCCCTATGTATGACTTGTCAGCTGAGTCTCTGCCTTTACAAAACACTCACAGGCTCATGTCACACTAGAGAAATCCTTTGCCACAGCTCAATAATGTGAATTGTGCTGCCCCTTGGATCCTTTATTAATCATTCTTGGGACACAGCTATTCCCTACTCCATCAGCTTCACTGCCTTCCACACCATCTGCATGAAATGCTTTAACATAACTGAACTAAAAAGCCCTGCTAGGTACTTTATTCTGTATTTCACCAATTAAACTTGCCTCTGGCTTATCACCTACCAGCAGGACAGCATGAACAGAACTACCTGCACAACAAAACAGAGACAAAAGACACCAGGAAAGGGTCACAGGAAGATTAACACTTTTCAAGGCAGGGAAAATGAGCTTCAGGGGAGAAGATTAAGCCCTTGTCTAACGGAGACATGATGATGCTATAGGCAGTTTTTCCTACCTTCAGAATGACAGAGAATCCTGCTGTTCAGCTCCTCTTTTTCCTGCTTCAGGAGAGCGTTTTCTTCTTCCAGGTCAGAGATACGCTGTGGAACAAGGCAGAGAGTTACTGCTGGCTGCAGGGCAGAGCTCCTGAGGGGATTGATTTCACCTGGCAGGAGACAGGGGGCTTTGTTCGGCCTCTCTTTGCTCTTTAAAGGATCTGTTCCCCTGCGCTTTGCCACTTATCCTTTGTACACCAGTAGCAGAAACACAGGAGAAATGCACTGCTACAACTGAGAATAACTTTCCCTTTCCTGAGTGCACTTCTCCCTTAAATCAACGTTTTCAGCAGAATCTTACAAAATACTGAGCAGCTGGGCTTGGTGGCTACAACCTGCAGGAGCAAAGTGATCAGGTCATCAAATCAGAGGTTTATTTTTAGATCTCAATGGGCTTCATCGTTGTCTTCAAGTCAAGGAAATAAACCTGCTGATTGTTCCCAGAGATGCAGCACTTCAGGAGCTGAGAGGACACAGTGAATGAGAGCTGAGTGAACAGGTCAGGCTTTTTAACCTTCACTGTACCCAATCCATGTAGCAGAATGAGTCGCTTCCATGCTTCCCACAACCACAGAACCTCTGGTACAGTGAGGAATGACACGTACCAGGGCTCTTGGCAATACAACAGCAGCATACTTAGCAATTATTAACAACAACAATTGCCTCAGAAAAAATAATGAGAACAGGAACTAAATCCTGAAAAGTGCTATTTTCACTTGCCACAACTGCAAGGCTGGACTGATGCTGACAGCAACCAATCCTGGAACATCATTCAGCTTCCTGAATTCTGGTGCATTCAACAGCATTATCTCAAAACACACAGCCATCCTATTGTCAAGTGGAATACGCTGCCACAGCTAAGCAGGATGATTCTGCTGCTGTCAGGGGGGAGAACACACATCATCCCAGCAATGTCATTCCCTGTGCCTGCTCCTTCACTTCCCGTAGCCACCGCTCAGGAAACGGCTAAACACAGCAGAAGGATCTCAAGGCGCCAACGAGAAACAACACTGTAAACACCATAATAAGAGTTTTCAAAGCCCAAGAGTAATAATTTTGCTGTCACCACTAGATTAAATTTATAGGCTGCCCAGCTGGCGTGAATTCCTAGCACAGATTTCAGTCTTCCACACAAGCATGTTCAAATTAAAGCATTTTAATCAAACAGTGGCTATGCCAGGTACATACTAATGATGAGGACAAAAGCACTGAATATTTTCTTGTAAGTCACAACTGAATCAGCCCTGTTCCATGTACAAACTGAAAAATCTCCCCTCTCATTACTCTCCCTGTTAATCTACTCCAGCTGTTTGTGTTACATCTGTCTGCACATCTCCTAGAAAGCTGGAGTCTGGATGTACAACTACAGAGTGAAAAACCCCACAATTTAAGCATACAGAGCTACAGTTGTTTTAAATGTTGTGAACTGAGACAAGATTTTAATATTCTGTACCAAAACCAACTGCATTCCTTCACTATAAATCACATCTGCCATTAGATCAGCACAAGTGTCTTTGTGGTAGGAAGTATTCTTTAAAAATCTGAAGAGGGATACAGGAGTGATGGAATTAAAGGAAACCTGTGCTGCAATGGGACAGCAAGGAGCTCTACTTGTTTGTCCCATCAGGAAAAGAGTAAAGGCAGTGGGATTATTTTACTAATGCTTTTTATTGGGTGCTGATAAGGAATTCTCTGCCCAAAGCTATGATGGTTGGAAAACAAAGCTGGACAAAAATCTTGAGTATTCTCAACTGTGAAAGGATATTTGGAAGAGCAAGACCTAACAGAATCCACAGCAATTATTCCCAGATTTTAAAATTTCTAATCCAGGTTGGGCACAGGTATTTTTAAGATGTTCTCTTAAACCACTGGATTTGTTTCTATGTGAAACAGAACAAGCTCAGAGATCAAAACCTGTGTGTAACCAAGCCCAGTGGGAACAGGAACAGCCCACTACGCACAGGGACAGGCAAGGGGAGCAGTCACCAACTCCATCCCTGATACCTACATGGACAGCTTTTGTACCTCCTGCTGATCTTTCCACAGGAAACAGATCTTTGCAGGTGCTTCAAGTGCAAGAGTACCTGCTTAGAAAGATTTCTGTGGAAGATGCTGAGCAGGGAGCACTTGTGATGGCTGCAGCTCTTATCTAAGTGTTTCCCTGGCACAACCTGCTCTAAGGTCTGCCTCCCATCCTCCCCGTCTTGTAAGGAAAGGATGATGGCATTTGGCATTTTCCTAATAAAATTCCTGGCCAGGCTGTGTATTGTCCAAGCTCACCAAGAGAGAAGATCAGGTGCTACCAAAAGCCCTAGAAAGAGCTGTTGCTACTTACCCAGATGTTTCAAACTTAATCACAAAATTAAATAAGAAGTGCTATTCTAAAATGAAGGACTTGGACAGAATAGCTGTGACAAAGAGATTAAAAGACTTTTTTTCAGTAACGAAATCATAACTGACATGGATTTGAAGGCGCTGCAGAAAAATTGAAGGCTTATCTCAGTCTCACTCAGAAGTGAGATGTCTTTGGGAATTTGTCCCACTACAACCATGCCCATGGTGTCATCTTGATACTGAAGGCAAAAACTGCTTCTCACCTGAATTTAGTTTAATGCTTCCCAGCTTCTAGCAGATATTAGAACAACTCAAAAATCTCTTCCCAGAATTTTTCTTGGGAAGTGCTCTGGCTAAATCAATATTATCAGGAAGGAAACAGGTCCTCTCCATCTTCCCACTTACCAGGAACCAAAGGAAGCGATGGAAAGCTAATGCCAGAAATAGGAGCCTGCACTGCTCATTAGAAATGTTTTATAATTAAACCATCTATTTTCATGGTGAAATGCACAGTATTTGCTCTGCTGTAGGCACTTTTACAACAAGGGAAAGCTTTTGCTTTGTTTTCATGCTTTTTAGAAGCATTTCTTCAGTGATTAATCCAACCTTCCATCCAAGTGCTCGAAGGGGATTTGCAATCAAGAACAAAGAGACACAGTTTATCCCCAGCTGCATCACCTTTAAAATCAAGCATCCTTTCAGGCCCTAAAAGCTTGTGCCAAAAAGCCAATGAACAGAGCCCTGTGCCAAAGAGAATCTTATAATTTTAAAAGGAAATCACTGGTTTCACATGTCCCTGTGTGGTGCACCACAGGTGCAAGGAGTGGAGCAGGTGATCACCTGGCAGCTCTCTTGGTCCAGCCAAGGACAGCAAGTGTACAGACTGTCCACCTCTTTGAGAAGCACGCCCAAAAGTGCATTTTGGTCATGCCAGAGGTTCAGGGTAAATCCCCCTCACCACAGTCCTTCACCACAGCTTCTCAGCCAAGCCCAGTACGTGAGGGCTCAGCCTCCAGGGGAGGTGGGGCACAGCAATGGTGCTACGTGAAGTGCACTAGAAGAGCCTCCTAAGGACATTCTTCCACTGCAATAATAACACAGCTAATTCCAGACTCTTTTTTTTTTTAATTTCCAAAAGTGACCCATCTTTAGGTTGTCACACACCAAGTACTGTTCTAGAATAACAGCTGCGAAACAGCTTTTTCTTCGCAATTTATTGAGTAGAAAAGCCCTAAATTCTTTCCAATAGGAGGATCAAAGATTCAATTTCTGGTGCAGAGGAGATACCATGGATTTAACTTGAGCAGCCACAAGCATTTGCAGAAGGAAACTGAATTCTCATCTCTGTGCCTCAGGTTAAGAGAACGGGTGTTACTCAGAATTAATCCGATCAGCAAAGAAATTCAGGGCAAAAGGTCCATCTTGGCTATTTGCAAAACAAACTCTACACTCTGAAATCTCTTTCTCCCACTAGAATGCCTTCTTGTACTATGGTGGCAGCGTTGGACCACTTCCACCCCAAGAGATAAAGCACAGGAGCTGCACTTGATTGTCCTTGTGGTTCCCTTCCAAATCAGGATATTCCGTGGGCTTGCATGGAGGAAGGAAAAAATAAATCTATTTTGAGTATATCCCAGCTCCAAACCTATAAAAGTCCATAACAACCAGCAGCTGGTGCTGGAGCAGTGGCTCCTCAGGGAGGGAAGTTGGTCCACACACAGGTCATACTCCATGCATACCTACAACACCAGCCACATCAGAAACTGAGCCTCGTGTCCCATCCCAGGCTGGGATGAGGAATATTTACATCTTCCTAATATTTGCAGCATCTGTGACAGCCATCTCCAGTAATTTGCATTACACACCATGAGGAATCAATCACTGTATACACAGGAAGCTCTGGCATATACATGAAGCTTAGGACAAGGAAAGCATCTTCAAGTTGTGCCAGGTTTAGATTGGGTATTAGGGAAACTTTTTTCACTCAAAGGCTTGTAAAGTCTTTGGAACAGACTGCTTAGGGCAGTGGCAGAGTCACCAGCCCTGGAAGTGTTCAAAAACTGCATGGATGTGGCACTTGAGGACATGGTTTAGTGCTGAACACGGTGGTGCTGGGACTGATGGTTGGACATGGTGATTTTATGAGTCTTTTTCAACCCTTACAACTCTGTGATTCCATGATATTTGTGGTTATTAGGCATCCTGATTTCCAGATGTGTTTGGGTTTGGGGCGTTTCCTTGTCGTTGGCAGCACAAAAGGCATCAGGGTGGGGTGTCCTGGCACAGGGCAGCCCCTGCCCTGCAGGGATGCCCAGCTGTCCTTGCTGCCCCATCAGCTGGCTGCAGGTGAATGCTAGGGGCATTCAGAGCAGCAATAATAATCGAGGAACACACGCTCCCCTTCAGAGCCGTGCAGAGCGAGCTCTCACCAGCAGGGCCACCTGCAGGAGACAACCTGAGGCAGGCAGACTGACAGACAGACAGACAGACAGGCGTACCTTCCTCAGCAGGTCCCTCTCCTTGCCGTGGCTGTCCTCCATGACCTCCCTCTCGCCGTGAGCCCTCTCCAGCTCCATGCGCAGCTGCTCCATCTCCTCCTGCAGGCTGAGGAGCTGCTTGCCGTCGCCCCGCTGGGTCTGCTGGTACTGCTGCAGCTCCCTCTTCAGCTTCTCCACCTCGGAGGAGTGGGCAGATGTCAGCATGGACAGCTGCTCATTCAGAAGCTTGTTCTCCTTGTTCTGCAGCCAGCACACCAAAAAGAAGAAAACAAGCACGTAAGTGACATCAGTGCATGCAGCGATGTGCTACAAAAGTAACCACTCAAATCCTCGAGCATGGTGGGTGACAGAACCACAATAACAAATGTTTCCAGGCATATCCCAATGAAGCTCATAAAGCTAAAAGCTATTTCTAAACTGTGACAAAAGCTCAATAATATTTTGGCAACGATTACGGAAGCATTTGTCAAACAGGTGTTACGCTGGTATCCCTCAGAGCAAAGGCAAACAGGTCTTGGTAGCACTGGCAACCAAACCAAAATGCTACTCTTCTACTACAGTTTCCAAATTGTATTGCTTAATGTGATTGGTTTGCAGTTTTGGGGGTGTTTGTGGTATTCCTTTTGCAGTTTACCCCTTCTATTCCTGAATCCCATGCCTGCAGAAACCTGGAGTGACAACGCAGAACCGCAGCTTCAAGCACAAGGAGCTCTCAAAACTCCAGTTTAAAGTCACGTGCCAGCTCAGTCATCCTTTCATTTGCTCAGGTTTTCACTTTGAAACCACTTAGCAGTGATTTGCTCCCCAGTTTTGAGAACTGAAAATTCAGCAGACTTAGCTGATTTTTGGGCTTCAAATCAAAGTCAATGGGCACTACATTGTGACTAATAAAACATCATTGTTAGACATCCCCAGGGCAAAGACCAAGAGCTTCATTAAAAGCCTACTACATAAGCTGTGCTGACTTTGGACAGATAATCCTGACACCAAAAGAACCATTTTGAAACGTAAAATGCATTGTGGTTTTTAAAGTTTGCTCTGATCATCCTTCTGGCCCCTCTTAAGGTGACCTCCCAAAGCACCCCCTCTCACTGCATCTTGGTGCTCTGAAGCAAGATAAAAACACATCTCAAATGGAAAAACAAGTAAATTAGGCATATTAACATTTTTTCCTTTTCTCCCTAGTAATGAATTATTAACGAACATCAAAATTCAGCATTCGTATCGTATCAGGAAATTGTAATTTCTGCATGACCAAAGGCATTTCACAGAATCCTAGAATGATCTGAGCTGGAAGGGACCTTAAAGCCCATCCTGTTCCAGCCCCCTGCCATGGGCAGGGACACCTTCCACTGTCCCAGGCTGCTCCAAGCCCCTTCCAGCCTGGCCTTGGGCACTGCCAGGGGTCCAGGGGCAGCCACAGCTGCTCTGGGCACCCTGTGCCAGGGCCTGCCCACCCTCACAGACAGCAATTCCTAATTCCCAATATCCCATCTGTCCCTGCCCTCTGGCACTGGAAGCCATTCCCTGTGTGCTGTCCCTGCATGCCTTGTCCCCAGTCCCTGTGCAGCTCTCCTGGAGCCCCTTCAGGCCCTGGCAGGGGCTCTGAGCTCTCCCTGGAGCCTTCTCTTGTGCAGGTGAGCAGCCCCAGCTGTGCCAGGCTGGCTCCAGAGCAGGGGCTCTGAAGATATTTCCAAAATATCTTCAGGTATTTTCAGAACTGTGTGTACATGGTTTTACACACCACCCAACTGAGATTTTCATGCAAATACAAGATAAAAACACAGGAATGAGTCTGGGGTTTTTTAATCAACAACTAGAGACATGAGCGAGCATTTACTGGATTGCACCCCACTGCAATCAGAGATTGCTCAACAGACCCTGTTAAACTTGAACTTGCTTTATTTTCAATCATTATCCAGCTCTGCAGACCTGAGACAGTCCTGGTTCCAGCCCAGGCTCTGTGAAAAAACCTAATTTATTTTGCTACCAAAGGCAGATGTAACAAATTCATCAGCTTGTTACCCAAACTAGTTTTATTCACAATAAATGCACATAGAGATGGTGCTGCTTTCAGAGCCAGTGTAGAGAGCTCACAGTGTGTCTAAATATTGGCTGCATTAACATGCAACACTAAATTAGGTACATGCCTTATAAGTGTCTCAAGCAATTCCAACAAACAGATTTTTAAAAATTAATTGAAAAAAAAAAAAAAACAAACACTAAAAAACCAGAAAAAAGAGAGATGGAATTAGTCCAACATAAATAGAAAAGAAAATGCTCCAGTGAGGATTTTTTGCAGCAAAACAGATCAAAATTTTTCTTCTGTGTGCAAAGAATCCCTCACCTGATTAAAAAACTTAATTAAATGATTCCAGTTACAGATGCCAGAGCATCTGAGCTGAGGCTGACATATAATAATAGGTTTTAATGTTTTCAAAGAAAGATCTCTTCCTTAGGGGCACACGGAGGATTGCATCTCTACTCATGCATGAGCTAAAGTAGCAGAAATAGAAACATTTTCTTCCACAGCTACTCAAAAAAACGACACAACTGCAGCTCTCCAGGTTACCTGCTATATACTTTTTTTTTCTTGGAAAGTTAATTGGTATTTTCAAAGGTTGTGTTTGTAGATTAGCAAGGGCTGAAAGCAAGATCCTTCAGGGAAAATATGATACAGCAAATGCACTGTGCCAACAAAAAGATTCAGTGCACTGAAAAGAGGATCTACTGGAACAGTGCTCCTTAGCACATCCAAAGCATCCCACGGAAATCTGGCAGCCCTGGAAGGATGGTTAAATTCAGCTCACTGGATAGACCACCAGGTATAATCCAGAGCAGGAATTTTTTCCTTCTTTCCTGCAGAAACTACACAGAACGCATCAACTCCTAGAAAATGGTCTGTGGAGAGACTGAGGGAGAGCAAGATGAGCTCAAGACCATTATTTCTGCCTGGTTAAAAGCTCCCCATGACTCCTCCCCTAAAGCAGATCCTTCTGCTGCTTTCATAACCCATGACAGGAAAGCCAGTGTTAACCAAATATTGTTTTTTTTCTTTACTGGTCCACTGCCACACTTCTCCTAGCAAGGAAATAGGGAAAAATACAAACTGTAAAATACTACTGATGTTCCAGTTTCAGGTTCAGCAGCTCAGCAGATCCAACACTGACGTTCATACTCATTGCAGGAGTTCAGCCCAAAATACCTGGACCTGGAATGACTCATCCTATTCAATCCCACCAAAATACCTTCTGGATGAAAGGTCACATCAAACCTTATTCTAAGTGCTTTCCATTTCATTTCCAAGCTACTGTTACCAAAATCTAAGTATGGAAACAGACATTTTAAAATAAAACACCAGGGTCCGAAAGTTGGACCCTGTTGTGGTGCAGTTAATGAACTGCAGCCAATTAACACTGCAGTGAGGGTGACCACAGCAATGCAAACCCCCATGTGTCCTGACTCTGCACTATCTGGGCCAACACAGAGCCATTTGTCATCATCCCCAACACAGGACTGCTCATGTCACATTGGGGTGCAGAGATTTCAGGTGGCGAGGGAGCCGTGTGGGATGGACAAGGGTCCGACAACATCTCAGAACAATAAACTGGAATTATCACAAAGTGGTGCTAAAAATAAGGGGTAATCCCCACTGAAGAGAATGTTTTCCTACTGAACCAAAAATTCAGTTTAAGGGTACAAGTGATATGAATTTTCCTGTTGATATTAGTCAATACAACTAGGTCCCGCTCAGCATTCCTTATGATCACCCCTCAATTCCTTGTACAGCAACACAGAAGGTATTTAACAGTCATTTGCACACTTTAGTAGGTGAAAAAATTATGCTACTATGTGTGTAAAATCAAACCATTATTCTGCAGCTTATTAATGGCAAATGGCTACTGATGAAAACACCCTTGTGATCAAAGAGTCACTGTAAGGTCATCAAGTCATCCCACGCAGGGATCTGTCACATCAACACCATCCCACCCTCCCCTCACTCCTGGAGAGCTGTTGTGTCTAGTAACACAAATGTGCCCAAAGTAAAGTGTTTCCCGAAATTGCTGTTTATCTTCCAGGGAATGTAACACACAAGTTCACCACACCAGTGATGTCAGACACTGCACACTCAGTGTTCACAAAGCAAAAAGCACAGCGGGGCAATTCAGCCCCAAACCCGTGATGTTGGATCCCAGGTGGAGCTGGTTTGGGTTTTCAAGCAACACTTTCCAAAGCTGCCATTTTGTGTTGCCCTCCAAGCCCTGCTGGGCACAGTTGCAGTACAGCTTGTGCAGCTCCCTCAGCAAGCCGTGTCCCACCCCTACAATGCCACCAACACGACCCTTCCCACACAACACGGACAGGCACAGAGCGGCCGCCGGGCCGGGCCGGTGCCAGCACAGCCCGGGACGTACCTGCTCATCCACCTTCCTCTGCAGCTGCACCACCTTGTTCTCCATGCCGATGTTGAGCTTCTTGAGGTGCTGTGCCGAGCGCGCCTCGATGCGCAGGGCCTGGAGCTGGCGCCGGGCCCTGAGGCGCCGCCAGTGGCACTGCAGCACCACGGCGGCGGCCCGGGCCCGGCGGAACCGCGCGCGGGCCAGCCAGCCCCGGGCGAACTTCTGCAGGATGGTGGCCTTGTGCTCCATCAGCATCTGCAAACATGGGCACAACGGGGCGGTTAACAGAGGGAAGGCATACAATCGGGGAACCACAGAATGGTTTGGGTTCGAAGGACCTTAAAGCTCATCCACCATGGCAGGGACACCTCCCACTGTCCCAGGCTGCTCCAAGCCCCATCCAGCCTGGCCTTGGGCACTGCCAAGGATCCAGGGGCAGCCACAGCTGCTCTGGGCACCCTGTGCCAGGACATCCCCAGCCTCATAGCTTTCCCAATATCTTCTCTAAATCTACTCTCCTTCAGCTTAAGGCCATTCCTGGAAGGTCACGTGTATAGCAACTCTCGTTGGGCTGCAAGGAACATTAAAGACTTCCCAAACTGCCTTGGAAAGGGCTTCTCCTCCAAGGAATGTCCTGGTAGATGCAGATGCTGATGGCTGGAAATGGAAGCTGCTGTTTTGCACCCTCTTTCATGGACAGGCACTGCTCTCAACTGATGCAGGCAGGACACACCCAGACCTCTCCGAGGAGCCTGCCTGGTCTCAAAGTAAAGACCTGCTTGGCCAGTGACACGAAGGGATGTGATCCTGCTTGTGAGGACCTGGTGCAAGCAGGTGACATCTGGGCTCAAGTGTGACTTCGTGGACCATCTCAGAATAGTACCCAGATCCACTGGAGGCACAGCTCCAGAATAACCATTAACAGGCACAGCAACACTTGGCAATGAACTTACTGTCCCCTCAGCATCAGACATCTCCCACACCAGAACAGATCTGTAGATTTTTTTTTTTTCTGTCTTCCACCTCTGCATTATGATAATTTTTACTGCAGATAAATGCTGTCCTGATGGGATTTCATATCGTGTGGATAACCTTCAAATAAAACCATGAGTCCTTTAATTAGAGTCTGCAGACAGTTCTATAGCATGATTCAATTCTTAGTATTTTTTATCTGTTTTCATGAAATTTCTGGCATGTTTGTATTGAATTTCTGCCCCAAAATTTACAGCTATCTTGTCAGTCAGTGGCAGTTCAATTTTATCTCTAAAACTGAAGGCTGACATTTTAGAGATACAAACAGCATGTTGTTAATAGCTTCCTTATGTTTCAGTCTGCAAAGGAAATAAATAGGAGAATTTGAAGATTATAAAATGTTTTATCATTATTAGTTTGGGTTAAGTTGTCTCAGAAAAGGTTATCCTATCTGCTTCTCTTACAAATATTTTGTTTCACCCTAAGGCTTTCTTTGCAGTTGCAAATCTTAATAAAGGGATTATATGAATTTAGGGTACAACAAGAATGACTATGAAATTAGCTTTGTATGTCCAGCCTTGGCATCCATAAATGGGGAAAGCTAGGGATGCCCAAAGAGATAGAAGAAACCCCAGTGCATTGCCCTGGGGACTTGTTTCACCTTTACAGAAAAATTTTGGTGGGTACTGAGCATGGCCTCATCCCACCGACCATCACCCACAGCCCTGCATCTGTCACTGAACATGCACTGGAACCAACACCTATGTCTAAAACCTACACCCAGATGCTCCAGAGATTAAGGATGTTCAGATTAGAGAGGCCTGGCCTTCAGCCAACTTCTACACCTTGTTAAGATTTGGGTGGCCTTGAATCTTAGAGAGTTAAACTGCTGGACCAGCTGCCTCCCCTGCAGAAACTTCCAATTTAAAAAACAGATGCTGAAACAGCAGTGGCAGCATAAATTCCTTATCATCAGCTGCTGTGTCTCAAAGGACAGCCCTGGTCTCTCTGGGAGGTCACCAGGTGTCCAGGTAACTTCAAATTATTTCCAGGAACAGGCTTTTCCCTCATGATGCCTCTCACTTCTCGGAGCAGCCCCACAACCCAGTCAGGCACCAATTGGCGTAACTACCAACACAGTGCTGGGTCTGAGGGGAGGACAGAAGATTCTCCAAAGCTGTTCTCAGCTTCCTGACAGAGAGCAGCTGGAGAAGGACTTTGGACAAGGGATGGAGGGCCAGATTAAGGGGCAATGGCTTCCCACTGCTGGAGGGCAGGGACAGATGAAATATTGGGAAGGAGTTCTCCCCTGTGAGGGTGGCCTGAGGGTGACCTGAGGCCTTGCCACAGGTTTCCCAGAGCAGCTGTGGCTACCCCTGGATCCCTGGAAGTGACCAAGACCAAACTAGACAGGGCTTGGAGCAACCTGGGATAGTGGAAGGTGTCCCTGAGCATGGCAGGGGGTAGAATGATGTGATCTTTAAGGTCCCTTACACCCAAACCACCCCAGGATTCAATGATTTTTCACTGTATCACTGCCGTAATGAAACTGAATCTTTTGTGTCCTGCTCCTGGTTTAACACCAAAAGCTAAAGGAGAGCCCTAATTAAAGAGAAATTCCTATCAATAAATGACTCACTGCCTTCCATGACAGACCCTCCTTGTCTTCCTACCCTATGGGGAACAGCCCCTGCGTGCAGCTCCAACATAGACTCAGTGGGATTGGAAGGTTTCAGCAGAACATAGGTTAGATCAAATGACATTTCCAGATCCCCACAACACCTCCTGGCACCACGGTGACCAACTCCATTTAGCTGCTCTGCTGAGGTGCTGCGGCCAAAATGTTTTTTGCTTGCACAACTTTAAATAGCTAAACTCGCCGTCACTGTCGGTCCTCTGGCAACACTGGGGGCTGTCAGCTTCACAAACATCAACACAGCCACAACAAACACGTCGCAGAAGTAAACATAAAGGTTCTTTCCTCATGGAAAGACCCTCCTGGAGGTGTACCTGGTGGTAAATCCTCCTGACAAACATGCCCCGAGCAAAAGCCTGGATGGTGAGGGTGGCGTTGCGGACCCTCAGGAAAGCCCGGCGCATCCGCAGCATTCGGTACTGCTTCTGCAGGATGATGGCAGCCCTCGTCCTCCTCAGGTGCTCAAAAAGCCTGCAATGCACAGGAGGAGGGTAAGCAGGGTAAATAAACTCCACTTTTTTCTGATGCAGTAAGTTTTAAACCAGGGGGAGAGGAAAACCTTTTGTCCAATGCAGCCTGATGGTATTCAGGAAAGACCACCCCAACAGCTGGGCTAAGAAAGCCTCCATGCTATCAGAGAGCAGCCATGGAACCCAGGAGCACTGCAATCACAGACCAACACACCCCATTGTTCCCAAACAGCATTAAACCCAAGTATTCCCCAGGTTTTCCTTGGTTTGAACTCTCTGCCTCGCATCCTTGCACCAATCAGCGCCCAGGTTGGCTCCCTCACTTCCCTGACTATAAAAAGCACACGTCACACAGGTATCTACTGACTCAGTGAAAACAGCAGCAAATTGATTTGACATTTAAACTGGTGTGCACTGCTTTGGCAACATTCCTGAGCAGAGCCTCGAGCAATTCACAGACAGTAAATAATGAGGGATGTGGTCAACTCTGTAGCGTGTTGCTCCCATTCTCCAGCTGAACTCAATTTACTGTTACACTGGTTAATAAATGCCCATAAACCCTCCATTTAATTTGATAATTAGCGTGTTTTGCTGAATTTATGATTAATTTATTGCTCTCAGCATGCAGCACTATACAGAAATTTGATCCACTTCTTCTATTTTGTGAGAAGCGTATCAAAACTAAGAGCCACATCAGATTGGTTTATATATTCCTTTGATTGAGGCAAATGGTTCCTCATTAGGACCCACTGAGCCAGGGCTTCCTGAAGAGGATAAGGGATGGTCTGTCTCCAGAAAGAGACAGTAGTTACTCAGATACCATCCAATCCTAAATCCAATCTGCACAAAGAGGGGAACTGAAAAATTATGTAGAAGAAACCCTGCAGCAGCTGGTTCTCCCTGACACCAACCTCTTTCATAATCACAAATAACACCACAAATTCTGCTAGTATCTCTTCTGTTCTTCTACTGACTGTCTGGCTTGAAGAAGGGCCACAAGAAGGAAGGTGGCCAGTGTGTTGGAATGCTGTTTCATTGCTTCACTCCTCCCTCACACCCACCCCACACCTGCCACCAGCAGCCCACTCCCCAACAGAGGGCTACCTATGGAAACCCCAGCAAGCCACTGACACAAGGGTTCCTGCACAGAAAGAGTTAACATTGAGCTCTTTTATTATCTACTGTACACAGTCCCCCTGCCAGTGATTTGGAGTGATTTTCCTCATTACAAAGGATACAGCCAATCAATCCTGAGAACTCCTCCTGGACATCACAGAGAAACAAACCTTGTCCCTGCAGGGGAGGAATGCATACCAACTAGGCAGCCCTTCCCTGGCTGATCCAAATGCCCTTTACCAAAGGCAGTCCCAGGAAAATATTAGTTCTGTGAAACACTTTCACCTACACCCTTCAGAGTACTACAGTCATCTCATTATAACCAGATTGTCTACGTTACAACCTTGGCCCAGCACCTACAAGTGAAAACCTAGAAGTTAAACCAATGTAAATACGAAACCAGTTTGAGGCAAAGAATTTTGATCTCTTGCCCCTAAATAAAACTGGAGAGAGGGGCCAGAAATAAGTCCCAACTTTAGCTCAGAAACTCTCACCACAGCGTTACCCACACGCACATTACGCGTCTTGCTTTCGAGCCAGCGGAGCATTTTCAAAGCTCCTCATATGAAACCCCCAAGTTCTAGAAGATGCAACAGATTGAAACACAGGTGGCCAGAGGTGTTTTCACACCTGACTTCCCAGCTGGCCCCTCTCTGAGGCTCCCCAGGACCCACCTGCGTGCCAGGTGCCCGCGGGCGTAGCGCTGCAGGGCGAGGGTGGCTCGTCTCAGCCTCTGGTACCTGGCCCTCTGCAGCCAGCCCCGCACCGTCTTCTGGATCATGATGGTGGCAGCTCTGAACTTATCTGCCCTCAGTTTCTCCAGATATGCCACCTGGCCTGCACGGAAAAAGATCTTGGTACGGCCAAACTGGAACTTGTCTGGATCCTTTTCAAAAGCATAAAGGAAATTACATTTAATTGAGGCAAACATTACTTTTTTTTCTTTTTGTTTTCAGTCTAAGTTGATCAGTAGATGCAGAGTAAAAACACCACTTTGAATCAAATTTATCAACTCAAATATCTCCTTAATTGGGTAATGAAGATATTATTAGACGTATTAGATTGTTAGACTTACTAAACATTATTAGATATTATTAGACTTACTACACTTGAGCATCTATATACCCATTAAGGAATGTAGCACTAGAACTCAGTCTTAAACTCCATATATTTACACCAATTTTAAAGGGGTATTGGGTTGGGTTTTTTTGGTTTGTGTATTTTTTTGCTTGGTTGGTTTGGGGGGTTTTTGGTTGTTGTTGGGTTTTGATTCTTGTGGTGCTGGGGTTTATTTGGGTTTTTTTGTTTTGGTTTTGTTTTTTGTTTTCTTGGTTTTGGGGGTTTTGTTTGGTTTTTTGTTATTTGTTGGTTTTTATGTAAATAAAGAAATCATAGAATCACAGAATTGTTTAGGTTCGAAGGGACCTTAAACCTCACATATATCCAACCTCCCTGCCAGGGGCAGGATGCCTTCCATTACTAGACTAGACTAGACTAGAAATGCAACACCGGAGCATGCAAGAAAAATATTTCTTTCTCAAAAAGATTAATGTTTAGATCTACAAAGTGACACATGTGCTGCGAAAGCCTCTGCAGCCAAGGGTAACACTGGGTGTAAAAAACAAAATGAGGAACTCAGTTGGGAAAATGCCTCAAAATCCCACAGGAAAACAAGAGATCAAACATTAAAACCTGTCCAAGGTGCTGTGCACATTCTGAGCCACTCAACAGCAAGAAACCTTTGCATGCATATTTGCAGTTAAAAATTAATGCATAGAAGCAAGCAGGAAAGTTTTAGTAAGAAGAGGTGGTAAAACCCTCTGATTCCTTTATGGTAAAAAATCCCAATCTGTGGGATGTTCTTTCCACATAGGGCCATTGGAAGTCTCCCACACATCAAGACAAGGCATTTACTGCACTTTTCCCTTACTCATTTGTGCAAAGAGGCATTTAATGATTGACTAAGATTTGTGACGTTGTCCCAGGGTGGACCTCTGAAACGTGCTCCAGCTGTGGCTAGACTAAACCAGAAGGAGGGGATGGGAGCACACTTTTTAAAAGTGGCCAGTCATTCACATCCACCCAGTGACACCAAACTCTGGACTTCACCAGCACTGAAATCATTCATTCCTCTGGACCACAACCAAGAAATCCCATGTCCCACTTGCTCCTGCCACCTCCTCGCAAGACTCCCTCATTTTGGGAAAACTCCCAGGCTGCCTGGGGTGGAGAAGCACCTGCACATGCAGCAGGTGAAGCTGAAGCAATTTCAGACCACATCAAAGCCATGAGTTCTGTGCTTTTAAAATCACTGGCAAAGATCTGGTCCCAGCTCACCTTAATGAGGTCTTCCAACAGGGTCTGACAGATCTGCTTCTTGTCATTCTTCAAGAGGTCTCTCTTGTTCATAAGCACACGGTACCTATTGAAAAAGTCATGGTAGGACCACCTGAAAGCAAAGCACACACTGGGTCAGTCTGCATGCTGGGCACTGTTTCACTAAAATAAAGTGCTCAGAGTCGTAGACGAGTCAAAGTGTAAAATATTTCAAGGGATTTCTCACCACTACTCTCAGCATGGACCAAAGCCACCCAAAAGGAGCTACTCACCCCCAGCCTGGCCCCAGTCTCAGACCCTGAATGACCATATCAGGGCCCTTCTAGCCTGGAACAGAAAGGCCACAGATCACCCTGTTTTCACCCCAATGTGCTTCCCAATCTGCTGCTCTTTAATGCTCAAAGGCAACAACGCTGTTCCCATCAGAAAGGAGAACCTTAGTTTGGAGAAATCATGGATCTCTTGATTGCCCAAAAATAAAAATTAAATAACAATCTTGATAAAGTTATAGAGAATGAATCAAATAGATATTCTTAATTTTTTGTGTTCCCAAACTCTACTGAATACTAATTTAAATCAACTGACTCCCTAATTGCTCCATCTTGAGGTCTGTGACTGACAGTCTTCAAATAAACACAAAATCTTTTGGCTCTGGAAAGACAAAGCAGCCCCTTGGAAGATGCCTCACTGTCTCCAGCAGCAAAGCTTCCAAACAGGCAACACTAATTGAAGGCATTAGAGCACTGTATCCTACTGCTAGGAAATATCATCTCCTGCTGCTGGTGATAGATGTAGAGCCTGCAGACTGCGATCCTGAAATTGCTTCAGCATCTGCCAAGATTCAGCCTTCTCTAAATTAACACAGTGAGTTATAAACCCCTCAAAACCTGAGTTTTTAATTAACACTAGCCTTTTCCAGCAATGTCCAGGATGATCATTGCTATTTCAACAAAATACACATAACAAACATCAAAGGGAGACTGGAGAGAATCGCAGAGAATTTGGTTTCTGCCCTCACTCCACAAAACCCCCTG
Source organism: Dicaeum eximium (assembly GCA_013396995.1). Taxonomy (NCBI): domain Eukaryota; kingdom Metazoa; phylum Chordata; class Aves; order Passeriformes; family Dicaeidae; genus Dicaeum; species Dicaeum eximium. Next base: position 350,328 of record VWZP01002534.1, read on the forward strand.
TGAGCCTGATCCTTACCTGCAGGGATGCTCTGGCAACCAGGACAAGAACAAACTGTGAAGATCTGCCATGTAGAAACATTCCCTTCACCCACAAGCCCCATGCATACCTTAACTTTTTGCATTACCGCACCAAATTCTTCCTATTTTTACACCTCCAGGGATTAAGAGTGTGGGAGGGAAAATAAACTGCAAAGGGCCAGAGCAATGCTTGTGACAGGTCGTGGCCAGTTTGCAGTGGTGAGGGTGAGCAAGACCACCTGAGCAGCCACAGCTGCCAGGTCTACAAAATACTTCATGAAACAGAAGAGTCCAGGTGGAAGGGACCTGCACAACCATCTACTCCAGCTGCTGGTATCTCTCATGAAACACCTTGAAGGCTGGAAGCCATGGTATTTGCTAAGACAGGCATATTGCTTATTTCAAAACACACAACCAACAGAGTTTTGTGTCACTTCAGAAAAGGAGAGGAAAGCCAATACATTTTTTCATTAAAAACAATACTCTAATTAAAAGAGTACAGCAGAAGGAAATGTTTGCAAAGGGAATGAAGAGAGAAAATGGGGGGAAAAAGGTGGACTGGGAAGGACTGAGAAACCGCATATATCTCCTGCATGGACACACACCACCCAGGACACAACTAGTAAAGAATAACTGGACTGGCAAAAACCAGAGTACCCTTAGGATTGCACCTGAAGCCAAAGGTAAAATGGGGAGCTCCTGGAGTCAGAAGCATGAGGGAAACTGTGATGAAAGGATTTCCCACGCTCAGAATGCTCAGATTGGTCCTGGAACTGTCAGATTTTGTGCTGATTTAGTCTCTGTCTCCATAGGCTAGTCCTGAGGCCAGGCAGCTAAGGCTACCCACCTTCAAATAACCAAAAGCATTGGACTGTCTCTAAAAAAAACTAAGATGTCAGCTACAGGGAGCTCCCTCTGGGGTGAAAACTGAACACAAAAATTATGCAAGACTACAAGCCTGTGTCCTGTAAGGTTTAACTTAAACTTGCCTTCTCTTTGCTTCCCCAGTGCCTCCGTGTTATAATTACATTTCCCATTTGCGTTGTGCAAACGAAACCCGTTTTCATTTTAAGCACACCCGGGGTTTGCACAGCTCCAAATCAAACCTGAGAGGAGAAGCAGAGCGTGCAGTGCCCGAGGCACCCAGCCAAGCACACGAGGCTGGCTCGGGTATTGCTCGAGCCAGGGAAAGCTTGGGAGGGGGGAAGAGAGGAGGAGGGAGTATTCCCATTAACGTGCCAGAGTCAGCTCAGGCACTGACATTATTAACTGCTGGTATCTGGAGTAAAAAATCACCCTGCAGGTGCCACCCAGGCTCTTCCAGCAAAGACCAGATGGTGAAGAGGCAGAACATTAAACTCAGGGCACAGGTCCAAACTGGGCAGGAAGCAAAATCCATCATCTTCCAGCACCAAGGCAGGGATGGAGCTCTCACAACAAGAGCTGCTCACAAACAGAGTCAGACACCTGCAAGAATTCCTTAAAAATAGATCATAGGTCACTATACACTGGGTCTTCCTCCAGAGCTTGTCATTCTCATTTCTCAAGGTGTCAAAAACTGGTTTTCCACGTCCATCCTTAATAAAAATGACTCACTTTTCAGGAGTAAGTCTCATATGAGACATTGGAAGAGTCAAGGAATACACTCCCTGGTTTCTGCTGAGGTGTTTATAGGACTGGTGGCATCCATAGCCCCTATCCACATCTCCCAGAGGGTCACAGCCCCACGCTGCATCCCCAGGGCACAGAACTGCCTCTCTCATGCTCTCACCACTCTCTGATTTATCAGAGGATGATAACCACACTGCTCACCCTGACACCACACTGCTCCTGTATTGTTGTCCACAGATCAAGACAAAATCTGTGCCACGCCAGGGTTCAGCCAGCCCATCAGGAGTTTCACTGGGATATTTGCCATCCCAGTTCACCAGCAAAAGAAAGCTGCAGGGGTTCATATGTGCTGCTACAGAATCCTCCCCGGAGAAAGGAACAATTAAAGCACTCAGGTTTAATGTAACATGCCTCATTGAACCACTCGAGGCTCAAAGCTGTATAAAATTTCCTTACAACTATGTGCTCGGAGAGAAACAAACATGATCCCCCAGCCCTGCAAGGGAGGGAAGAGTGCAGAAGTACTGAAGCTTAGTGCTTTGCTGTACACACACTTTTAGAATTATTTTTCTGCCTTTTTTTTTTTTCTTTTTTTTTTAAGGTACAATATCTTCATTTTCAGAGAGGAAAAAAAACCAAAAACAAACACAAACAAAAAAAACCCCCACAAGCTGACTCCCAGCAGGAGACAAAGTATGTGCTATGTTTCCCCACAACTTAGCAGGTCAGGAAAGACTATGGGAAGGGTACACCTCAGCTCAGCTTGTGGACAGGTATCAAATAACAAACAGATTTCAGGTGCTTGGTATGCTGCCACACAACACACAGCGCGGGCAAGCCTCAGTGCTAGGGGCTGGAAACCACCAAGGGACACTAAATAAATACAACTCAGTATTATCACCAAGTTTTAAGATCCAGATAAGTGGTGCAGAGAAAAGAGATAGAAGCAGGGGGATTTTTATAACTGCACAACTGAGAAACAGGAAGAAGGAGGCACAAAGGACTGGGCAGATTCTACTCAAACTGAGATCAAGCCAACCTCAAACAGCTGAATTTTGCTTTGATGTCAGCACAGGTCACTATGGAGAAAAGCCAGTAAAAGGAATGGAAGGATGCACGAAAATAACTCATGCCTGTGGAAAAAACCCTCCTTGGGCTCAAGCAGCAAGGAGGATGGCTGGCTGGGAGCCTGAGACTTGGTCGTCCCAGCAGAGTCTTTGTCATCTACAGGAAACAGAGGGAATAAGCTGTAGTGTACACCACAGATAAAGTAATTATTTTTTGTGTAGTTTAAGCAACCAGACTTGGATGCTTTACACAAGAATACAGGCAGGTGCAAAGCAAAGGGGCTGCTCCTGTCCAAAATTTAGGGGTTATGGACCTGAGCAGAGCCAGCTACGTTTATTGCAACGTCAAATTGAAAGGAGAGCGTGCGTAGGAAACTGGGGTTGACATTCTAAGGAAGCCTCCCAAAAGCATCTTTCCAAGCAGTCAACAACTGCCCAAAATATCCACAACCCATTGTTTCAGGGTTATTACAATGCTATGCCAGCTGCACTGAGTGAACAGCTGAGAGGAGTGTAATAGGTCGAAAAACCTTCAAACTCTTAACTATAATATGGTTTCTTTTGGTACCCTAAAATAACTGAACGTGAAATGTTTCCACTCAGAGTAAACAAATTCACTGTCCCCATCACCCAAGACCATCCCAGGTGCTGAGCAAACTCAGTTTTGTGTAAGAAACCCTGGCAGCACCACAAGGCACGCTCCCCTGAAGGGGTCAATATGTTAAGCAGGAAGGAACTGGACAATATTGATCTTTCCAGAGGAGTCAAAACATGTCTGGAGGGGTGCAGGTTCAACCCCAGATCCAAAATTTGACATGAAATTATTTTAGAAACTGCAGTTCAGGGAGAAAATTTATCTTGCCTTGTTTACTGCAGCAGAACAGATTTGCCTTTCAATTACCTCTAAAACATGCAGGCTGGCCTGGCTTGAAATTAGCTGGAATATATTCAGAGGGAAAAACGAGAGGGGAAAAGCCCCTCCATTTACATATTACACCTTTGTTGGGAGTGGGCAAACAGAACTGTTGGTAGCCAAAGCTATTTATAGGTCTTGTTATCCTGAAATGACAGCCAGACAGCTAAAGGCACATTCTGTTACAAAAAAATTATATATTCAAAGATGTCCATGATAGTTTTCAATTATAAATGTTTCATATTTATAGAGTTTGCAGCTGGGATTTTACACTGAATTGATACAAAAATGCTGCATCTGACAGTGAGCTCCACCAACCAGAGGAAGCAGCCAAATGCCAAGGATACTTAAACTATAAATACATAACAACTACAAAGAGGGTAATTCAGAGAGAACTGCAGTGATGAGGTTATTCAGAGTGATGGCATGGTGGGAGACCATTGCTGCTGGACCACTGACTGGAAACCACCATAACCAACAGGGAAAAAAAGGTACAGTTTTGGTAGAACCAATTTAAAAACTTGTTTTAAAGAGTATTTTGCTATTCATGGAGGTCCACAACAATTATTTCTCTATAGACTCATCTCTATGCAGCCAGTTTCTGTAAAGAAGATTAATGTTTTTACAGCACAAGACATCTTCCATGCTTTACCCAGGGAAGCTGATGATAGATTTACTACCTACACACCTCAGACAGTCCATTCATCACAGTCATTTATGCACACACTCACAGATACAGATTGCTTAACTGCTGAGTAACATCTCAAAGCAAATTATACATTCTCCATGTATTTCAGACACAGCCAGAGCACAGCCTGCCATGGAAATGGTAAAACAAACCCAGGGACACCCTAAGTGGGGAGCCCAAGGCTTCAGATTTCTCTGACTTACATGGCTTGAACAACTACAACTTGTATTATTTATTTTCTTAGAGGTAAAATGATTATTAAAGATACAAAATGCTGAACTCCTCAGCAGCAGGTGGTTTTATCCAGAGATCTCTGACTCAAAGCCACACCACCCTCAGAAAGTTACTCTTGTGACAGCACGCTGGAATATATTCAGAGGAAAACATTACAGGATGAAAACAAGAGTTTTTCTATTGTTTCTGCATAAAACTTACTTTGAGATAAACAAATTTGGAAATTACCTGTTGCTTTACAGGTAAATTGCTTATACCCAAAGTGAAGCAAAAGTCACGAAGATCAAGTTTTCTTTAATTATTTTAAAGTATTCCAAATTTAGGGCCTTCACAAAGGTTTAAATTTAAAGCAATTACTCTCCTTTTTGGTTTTATCCTTAATCAAGCAACATAAACTCAACTTGTCTCAAAATATAAGGAAATACAGAGGAAAAATTAATGCTCACTGTGATGAAAACTGAGAGAGGTCACACATGAAACTGCAGAAAGAACTAAAAAGTCTGATGCTTTTCCTACAAATCAAGATCCCGTGGAAGCATCTTTTCTCGAGATGGTCTGTAAAGTCAATTTAAATACACAGATTATCCACAATCTTTCAATGGCATCATCTAGCTCCTGGGTCTGGATTTTCAGGACTGGAATTTTGTGAGTAAGGAAAGTGAAGAACTACTGGAGCCCCAGGTGACTATTCTATTTGATGCAGAGTTGCTCCTATATACAATTATATCCTAGAAATATTAAAATACACAAAGATCTGTCCTTCAAGAATTACAAACTTTGGAGAAGGTCACTCTGGAAGCATGAAATAGCTTTTTGCACCCTTTTTTTTTTGCCCCTGGAGGAAGAACAAGAGGTGACAAATTGCAGTGATGGAAGAGTTCTGTATTCTTAGTGTCCTGGGAAAAGATCTCATAACCAAAAGCAAGCAGAGCTGAGAGCATCACTTTTTAGTTTGTCAGGGTGGTGAGGCCCTTGCACTGCTCAATTCTTTACTGTCAATAGATCCTGGCTGGTCTCCAGGTGCTGCAGTGATTTCTCCCCTCTGTTCCCCCTCCCCAGTTACTAATCTTACATTGATTTTAGTGCTGTAGGGTATGAACTGCAGTTAAGCGAACAGAAATGGAAAAATGCTACAAATCTGCAGGATAATTATGAATGGGGAGGAACAGGGTATCTGTGCAGCCATGGTGAGACCAGTAACAAACCTCATAAAACAGACAGCACTCAGGTCAGAGCTCCCCAAACTGACCCCCATGGCACAGCCAGGGCCCAGACTGCACTGGGCAGTGGGACTGCTTGCTTGGAGAGCAAAGAGTTGCATTTCTCTGGCTTCTTCCATGTGAAAAAACCCAGATTTTTCATTGTTTCAGGGCTTTCACCGTAAGAGGATTGATGGATTTGGTCTGGCAACAAAGGTGGCAACAAAAGACAACACATGGGCTGGAATTTTTGATTCCCCACCTTGACTTAGGGACCATGTAACGTGGAAGCAGCTTTTTACTGGCTACTTCCACAGAAGCCCTCGAGACTTCAGAGATGAGAGCCAGAGGTGATGCTGGGTCTTCCAACAGGATCAGACTCCCAGCATGAGCACCCAGATCTCCCCCTCCCACTCTGGCAGAGGACAGAGAGAAACTGGTTTCCATGAGATTTTTCTTCTTCTCCTTCTTCTATTTTCCCTTCTTCCTCCTTAAGGAGCTGGACTCAGCTGCTCAGGGAGGACCCATCACCAGTTGTGGCCCATCCATGGAGGTCACTGGCCATCAGAGGTGAAGGGCAGCAGAGCCACCTCAACGTGGAGGTGAGAGCAGGACACTCCTCCCCTCTGGGACAGGGAGTTTCTCATGGTGTTCCACATCACGCTTAGCCAACTCTTCACTGAGCATATTTATAACTTCTTTGTTCCATATAAAAAGGCTGATGGCTTTGCTGACACTAACACAAAGCTCCTTGGCACTAAAATGCAATTGATGCACTTTGAGAATTATTTGCCCTTGTCATCTTCAGGACTTATGTATAGTCTATGCTTTCTGATTTATTAGGCCTTAAAAACCTCTTTCGAATTTTACATCTCAATCAGCAGGAGCCACACCACCCATAACACTCCTTTTTATGATGCCAGAGTTTGAAGCCTAGGATACTCTGGATGTGCGGTGTGAAAGTCTACAAAAATAATTTACAACCCTTATTTTCTTTCTCTGCAAGTAAAATAANCAAAGGAAAGCAAATTGAACAGTGGAAGGGGCTTCAGGCAAACAGCGAAGAAGTCCTTTAGGACAGTGCTTGCCTCCAGAGCTGTTGTTTTGGTACCTGATGTCCACCTAGGTACAGGATCCGAGCTGGATTCCTCTGTCTGTCAGGCATCATCTTTTTCAGAGATTTCATGAGAGCAAATTCCCTCTCAGGACCAAACTGAAAGCACCAGCTGGAGCACTGGACACAGCACAAGACACTCTCTGTCACCCCCACTTTGCAGCTCTTTGCTTGACAATGAATCTTTTAGACTTGAGGAAGCCAGGACATAATGGGAGTTATGCAAAAGGAAAAAAAAAAAAGGCAGAAAATCTATCCTGGATACAAACCAACCTAAATAAACACTGTCCTGAGAACACAAATGTTTTCTTCTTCCTCCCTCACCTCAGATAATCCCAGAATGGTTTGGTCTGGAAGGGTCTTTAAAGCTCATCCAGTGCCACCCCTGCCATGGGCAGGGACACCTTCCACTATCCCAGGGTGCTCCAAGCCCTGTCCAGCCTGGCCTTGGGCACAGTGAACTTGCTGAGTAAATGAGAGGAGCAGCACAGCCCCGGGGAATTCCCAGCCCAGCACCTGGATGGGAAGCCAGCTGCACTGATCCGGATGGTCTCCAGCACTCCACAGGCTCTCAGCTGCTGCACTGCTCTCTTCGGATCAAACCTGCAATTAGATTTAGGGCAGACATTACACACAGTGAAAGGGAGCCCAAAGACACTCTCCCTCAAACCTCAGGATAACCCATGCCTGGCTTTGGGAACAGGCTGCACAGATGTCACACGTTTTTTGCATGTGATTTTCAAGTTGCTTCAAACCTTGCTACTACCCTGCTATCAGTGCCAGGTGTATTCCTGGGATAGGATGACCACCTGCTGCAATTAATTAGTGCCTACAGCCAGCATCTAGCTGGCTTTGTAGAGCAATACAATCACAATAAAGAAGGGAAGAGGCTACAATTTTATGTCACAGTCTGATTTTCAGTCTCTGTCTTTGGCGATGATCGTGAGGCAAAAATGAGGGATTCTCGGACTGACTCTCACACCCACCACAAGCTGCCTGGTGAACCAGGCAGCATTACTCCTGCAGCTGTCAGGACAACAACATATTTACAGAAATCAAATTCAACAGCAAAATAGGTCTGATATATTCAATTCTGTACCAAAACCAGGTAATTAACAGGTCCCACGAGTTTCTAGACTAAGTTTTCCAAGAACAGTGGTGCTTGTGTAACTTTCTAGGCACCACATGGAAATCCAAAGTGTTTCTGCCCTCCTCTTTAAAGCTTGCATCATCCCTTACCACTGGCATCTCACTTCCACCAGCAATCTGAGCCAGAAAGACTCCTGGCAACCTCCAGCTGAATACTCAGGCAGTGTTTCCTCTGGTTCCTGGCAAAAACTCACTCCCAGATCAGACATCCTTGCAGAGTCCAAGTATCAGCATCCCCCATGGCTGCTCCCTCCTTCCACCCTGACTCTGAATGCACAAGGAGGTTCCAGCTCTCCAGCTCTGGAAAGCACAGGAAAAGGTCCTTGCATCACGCTCACACTCACATGATGCAGATGTCCATATCTGTGTGAGGTTTCCAGAGCAAAGCTTCTCAAATAATGCAGTTTTTCCCTTTCTGAAAACCCAAAATATTTACACCTGCAAGTCAAGATTACATGAATAATTCTGCCTGCTCTCTGCTGTATGAAAAATACAAAAGCAGCATGAAAAATAGTCTCCTTCTTCTCTCTGTGTGGTTTTTTTTTTTAATTCCCTGGACCTGTCAAGTCTACAAGCAAGTTATTCACTGCAACACCAACAACACTGTGCAGGGTGAAAAATCAGCCCGGGCTGTCACTCACTTCAAGGCAGAACCCACAAGGGTGCAATTTCTGTAACAATAAATAATAAACAGGACTGGCAGATTGACAGGTAGGCGTCAGTCCTGGAAGATCCCAGGGCAATCTCTGCTGTATCCAAGGGAAACTCTGCAAAGCAGCAAAGCCCTGCTCAGGGGGGGTGAAATGCAGTCACCAGAGGCTGCAGTAATACATCAGCACCAGCTCCAGCTATGGGCTAACACTGACATTAAGACCTCAGAAGTGGGATAATACACCTTATTACAAACTGCTTTTCCTCTCTGTAGCAGGTAGAAGCACCTGGCAGATTGCTTTTGGCCTGGAAACCCAAGTCAAAGATCCTAAACCCTGCCTGAAACTCAATCTAGAAGGAAAACTGACAGAGGAACAACCTGAAGTCAGGCATTCCCCTTGCACATCCCTCTTTGGAAGTCTTCTCCACCAGGAATTTACCTCAGACACAGCCTGCAGTCAGATGCAGCAAACATCTCTGTGTGGTGCCAAGGTGTCCCAGGATGGGAGCCTGACACCCCTCAGCCCCATTACAGACCTTATCTTTTCAGCAAGTTGTGAAGTAGGAATGCAGGGTGTGAGACCTGAGGAAGTCTCCAGTCCAACCCCCTATGTGCAAAACCTGGGACAGCTACGGGGTGAAAACTGGTAGAAACCTCCACAGATGGACTCTGAACAACTTCTCTGGGCAGACTGCTCCATTGACAGACTCCTCAGGGACAAAAACACATATTATCTCCAGTCTGAACCTCGCGTGTCAATCTGGGGCCATTGGCTCCTGTCCTCCCAGCACACCCCACTGTTGAGAGCATGGTTTCCTCCTCATAGTAGCCCCTGTAAGTACTGAATCGCTGCTATTACATCCTGCCTGTTCTCCAGGGTAAGCATCTCATTTTAGTAAAAATGTAATGCTCTTTGTGAGCTGAAAAAATTATGTTTTAGAAAGAGAAAACTTATTTTCTCACTGAGCAACAAACGTAACACCGAGTGTTCTGCATGCTGTACACGCTGAGACACCACTTTGGTGCTAACATGGAGCAATGCTGATGATGTTCCACTTCACAAATGCTTCCCAGCACTGTGCATTGTCCAGTATGTGTCTCTAGATCCCACTTCTACACATAAGCAAATAGGCTTTAGAGAGCAAGTCCTATGAGGAGCAGCTGAGGGAGCTGGGAAAGGGTTTGGAGCTCCAGGAGCAGCTGAGGGAGCTGGGAAAGGGTTTGGAGC